>JAVXUL010128106.1:0-16066 GCA_035590515.1 Trichilia minutiflora | reverse complement strand
TATATATATATATATATTTATATATTTTTAAAATATACACAAACATGTTGGCAAGGTCCATTATATAATATTTTATTAATTATATAAAACACAAAATAATAAAAAAAAATTTATTGATGTGTTGATATGTCATTTTTATTAAAATACATTAATAAGTGATCAATATCACTAAAGACGTGAGTTAAGATGTGTTTGAAGTCTGAATATACAAAAAAATGTCGAAAAAAATTTTGCGACAGAAAATGAGGTAAGGGGCCCATGTAGGGTCGGGCAGGCGCGCGGTAGTGTGCGGTGTGTCATACACGTGTATGCACTACACCAGCCCACATGCCTGTCCTCTAGTAGGGCAACGGGTGCGTGTGGCATATGCACCTATATGAAAAAAAATCAAAGGCCATTGGCCCCTAAACCTGAATTTTGCAAAAAAAATTTCTGTAAATTCAAATGTTTTCAAACCAAAACCAAGCCTTAAAACACTTCATATTACATCCAAATACTTGGTAAAAATTCTCAAACACATCAATAACCCCATTTGGTACACAAAAACACTTCAACAAGTCAAGGATGCACCAATGGGTCACCATTGCACCTAATTAAGTTCCAAACTCAATTTTTTTCATTTTTGTCAACTCAACCATCATTCCTAAGATGCCATTATCCTATAACATATCTTAAAAATACCATGGATGTGGTAGAAAACAATTTCACACAATGAAAACCAAGATGGAAACAAACTTCCCCAAATGGCATCCATTTGTGCATACACTAAAACACCAAGCGAATAATCAAGCCAAACTTGAACCTAACATGCTCTGATACCACTTGAAGATTCTATGGCCTAAATTAGTCCTCAATTATAAATTTTTCACTCAAAGACCCTAGGCTAACATGGAAGAAAACAATGGTTCTCATAATGAATTACCTTAGGGCTTTTCTTAGTCTAGTTGTAAGGATGATTATTTGATGAAGACCAAGCTTAAAACCATATACTCTCTTCACTTGACACCATCCTCAACCTCCCCTCACCATGGCCAAACTCAACCTTGAGAGAGAGAACCATTTTGTTTCCAATAATTAAAAGAAAATGATTAAATATCCAATATTTATAATTTCTTTTTCTTTTTCATTTAATTAAATCAACATTTATCCTATAAATATATTAATCAAATGGAGTTTATGTGATACAATTACACTCATCTTAAATGTGTAAAACCTTGCAATGTGGACCAATAGGCATTTAACACAAAATAAAAACATAAACCAATCAAATTGTGCCATTTGTTTTAATTTTAACAATTAATATAAAACAAATTTTATCTAATTATTTAACACTTAAATACATTAGATAATAGTCATATTAATTAACCAATTGATTAATATAATGGATTTGATCAAAATCTGTAAATTTTATATAATTACGATAATGCCCTTGATCATATTTATACATAAGGGTAAAATGATCATTTTTATCTAAATTAAATACTTTAATTTATATTTTTTTATTTTTATATTAAAATTATATTTTAATATACTTGATAATCACAATTATCAAATTTAGTATGTAATTTACAATAAATTATACATATGTATCATATAGGGGCAAAATGATCATTGCACTAAATTAAACTATTTAATTTAGTTTTTATTATTTGGCCTTAAAATTATATTTTAACATATTTGATAATCATTATTATCAAATTTGACAAGTAATTTATATTAAATTATCTCTTTAACACATTAAAGAGTATTTTATACATATAACTATTATATACATCAGTTATAGTCTTTTCTATATTATTATGAGGGTGCTAGCCCTCTCCTGATATTATTTAATCTCTCTCTTAGATAAAAGAACATTAGAGGAGCTTGGTAGACCAAGAAGGTTCATCGTGACTCAGTCGTGAACATATATTGAATACTTCAGCTCCGAATATTTCGGTTGCTCAACAACTATGGCTAGTATCTAGCAATGCGCTATAGTTCTTAAGTCATGATGAAGAAATATCTTCATCAAATCTTTTTATAATTGTACGTAATGTGTGAGTAATATCCTTTTGTGATCGTATCCTAATCGAGAAAGGGTTTATGGATTGTCAAAATCCTAATCTGAATACACCTTTGAATTATTAATCATATGTCAATATTATACTATAGCCACAGACTTATAATCAAGACATCATATTGACATTCGATTAAGAACTTAACTCAGATAGAGACAATGATAATTCTTGGTCCAATATATCAAGTCAATGGATCCCATCTTAACTATCAACCGAACACCTATGTGAACAAAGTAAATCCAAATTGGCTTCTTATACAAGGTGTAATTAGCCTTGCACTTATACATCATATAAAATATACCCATCCATATAGGGTTTAATTTTAGACGTTTCAGGTCAAAGGATTAGGTTGCACACCATTATGATCTATCAGTAAATTATTGACTATATGCATATGATGTGATTCATCAATATACGATCTCGTTCGATAAATAGTTCATCAACTATGAATCCACACTAATAAACTTATGATAATACACATATTATCAGCCTACTTATATTATCATATAATATCATTAAGGGATAACTAGTATGCTTACTATATGATATAGTTGTTCAATCAATACTATATATGTAGGGAATGATTTGATACTTTATTTAACAATTAAATAAAATTATCCAAATGATTTACATACATTATTCTTTCATTTGCATGAAAAATAAAAGAAGAAAAAAATGTATGTAAATAAAGAACTACTTCTTACATTAATATATAAAAATTCATACAAGATCATTAGCCTTAAAATCGTCAACACGAATGGTTTTTAGGGCATACACTAACATTAACTTACTATTAAGACATAAAGAGAAAATTGTACCTTATTAGATATAATGTAATAAATGGTTATTTTTACAAATTTGCTATTATACTTATGGGGATATACTCCACAGATCGCTACGCACATCCTCAATAAAGTCTTTACTAAATCAATTCAAAAGACCCCATACAAGATATGATATGTAAAAGATCCAGCCTTAATTATATGAGATTTAGGGTCGTTCGGTGTATGTCAAGTTAGTTAAATCTAATAAATTTAATGTCAAATCAAAGATGAGTCAGTTTATTGGATATTCTAAAGATGGTTTAGGATATTACTTCTATTTTTTTTGATCAAAGGATTTCGATTAGTAGGAATACATATTTTTTAGAGAAAGAGTTTCTTCAAAAAGGTGGTACAGATCAAGAGATTGAGTTAAAAGAACAATCTTTAGAAACTCAAGCCGATAATACTGATGTTAGAGAGTCCAGTCAGTAGCCCTCTGTACCTATTAATCTAATTTCAACTAGAAAATCTATTATGGTTCATAAACTCCCTATGAGATATAGATTTCTCAATGAGCAAGATTTTGAATCTTACATAGTAGGAGAGATAAATTATGGTAATGATTTAAAAATCTATGAAGAAGTTATCCTAGTTAGAGATTCAGAAAAGTGGCTAAAGATGATGAATTTTGAGGTAAAATTCATGCATATAAATGAAGTTTGGATATTTATTGATCTCCCAGAGAGAATAATTTTTCTTGATTGTAAGTGGATCTTTAAGATAAAGATTGCTAAAAATAGATAAGTTAAAACCTATAAATCTTGACTTGTTGTGAAAAGTTATACTCAAAAACAAAGGTTGCATTATGAGAAAACCTTCTTGTCCATACCTATGATTAATCCTATTAGAATAATGTCAACCATATCTATAGATCATAAATATGAAATTTAACAGATGAACATAGAGACAACGTTTTTTAATGATTACATTGAAGAAAATCTATTTATAAAACAGTATGTTAGTTTGTATCCTTTGCTATACCTAATAAGGTATGTAAGATGCATCGATTTATTATCGATTAAAATAAGTCTCTAGAAGTTAGAACATCTGATTTGATGAAACAGCGAAATCATTTGACTTTATTAAGAATTTGAATGAACCTTATGTATACAAGTGAGTTAAGGACCATGCAATTATGTTCTTAATATTATATATAGATTACATATTATTAATAGGTAATGACGTATACATGATGGAAGAGGTCAAACTCTGGTTATCTAGAATACTTTTCATGAAAGATTTGGAAGAAGCAACCTATGTTCTCGAGATTCAAATCTACAGAGATGATCAAAAAGGATAATTAAATTATCTCAAAAATTATATATTGAAAAAGTTTAATATGGAAAACCCTAAAAGAGATTAATTGTCCTTCAATCAAAGTTTTTATTTTTTTAAACATAAGGTCTAAGACTAATAAATAGTGACAAAAGACGGTAGTATCCCATATACATCAGTTATCAATAGCTTAATATATGTTACGCTATATACAAAATTTAATATAGCATATACTGTAAGTATTACCAGTAGATATTAGGTCAATCCTAAGGAGAAACACTACTCTATGGTGAAAATGATCCTTAAGCACTTAAGAAGAACTAAGGATTTGGTTCTAAGTTATGGATCTCAAAAATTAAGTATTTAAGAATACTCAAATTTAGATTTTCATTTGGATGTGGATGATCAAAAATCTATATTTGATTTTATTTTTCTGTGTAATAGAGATGTTGTCTATCAGAAGAGTACCAAACAAACGACAATAGTCAACTTCACAACAGAAGCTGAATATGTTACTACTTCGAAAGTAGTTAAAGAAACTATTTAGATACAAAAGTTCATGTCTGAATTACGTATGGTTCCTAGTATGACCTATCTAATAACCGTATTATATGATAATATAAGTGTTATAGCATAGGCAAAAGAAATGAGAGTATACCAAAAATCCGAGCATATTCAGCGAAAGTATCATATTTTAAAAGAATTTGTCAATGCTAAGAAATTATCATCTAGAAGACACCTTCGGTAAAAAATATTACTAATCCTCTCACTAAGGTAATGACAATGAGCAACTGAACAAGCATTTTGAGAAGATAGGTATAAGATACAATAATAAATGATTTTAGTGTAAGTAGCAGTTTTTTTAGTGCAGTGTACTCTAAAATTATTCGTGTTGTCGGTTTTGGATGTTTTGTATTGAATTACTATTTGTAATATATACTGTACATATTCATTAATAAATAAAGTGTTTGTTATTCATATAGGTATATTGCTTCCTCTTCTTAATAATATTAATTATAGAGTAGGCATATAAATTATCCAGATAATTTTTAATTATTCAAATTATTCCCTAAGTAGTGATATCGACCAAGCATCGATGTCACATAATGAGTACACTAAATATCTCTGATGAATATCATGAGATAATATGAGTGCAGATAATATGATAGTCATATTATTAAGATATTAGTATAGATTAATAGTTAGAGAACTATTTTTTGAATATGACCAAAAGTATAATGAATCACACAGAAATATGATATCAATGATTCAACATATGATTATACTAGTATGTGAAGTACTCTTTTAACATGAGATGTTATAGTCATCATTCGATATGGATGCACATGGTTCATATGGTATATAAGTTTGAGACTAATCAAATCTTATATGTAAAAACCAATTTGGTCATGTGTTGTTTATATCAGGATACAAATAACTATCAATAAAGATTATTAACTTGAATTTTAAGGTTTCGTTAACTCGGTCTGGATTCAAGTTTTCAATTAGATATTGGTAAATACTTGAAATTAAAGTTTTTGACCAAAGTACTATAAAGTTGCTCAAAAAAATTATATGGTAACGAATTCAAAGCATAATAACCATTAATCCGAACAAAAATTGAGTTTAGAATTTTTTGACATATGTGAACTTTAACTTGATTGGGATTAGATGATTAAAAGGAATTTATCTATATAAGATGTACAATTATAAGTAAAAGGTTCGACAAAGACTTTCTTTATTATGGTTTAAAGATTATGACATATTAATAGATATTAATCATAGCCGTTAAGTGTTCGAATGGTTTGGAACAGGTTCAATAAGATTGATTCTGACTCATAGCTAATTCTATAATAAACTCAAAAGGTTACAACAGGTCAAGAAATATAAATAATTTACACGTTAAATAGTATAATAAACCTGAGAGTTTTATAAATTGACCTGAATATAACTTAGAGTAAGTTATAATATTCCATTAACATTTAGAGATAAAAATAAAATTAAAATAAATTTGATTAGAGTTTAATCGGGTTTAGGACAAATTTGATATTAATATAATTAATGAGGGTAAATTTATCATTTTGAACATTACTATTACAAAACTTGTTTGATAAATTTTAGGACTCATTTATCTTTGATTTAAATGTTACGGACATTTAAGTAAATGATGCAAATAATATAAATAGGGGTTAATTTCTAATTTTAAAAAATTAAGCCATTTTTCATCAAAAATTAAGAAAATAAAAGCTCTCTCTTGTCTCTTTAAATTCGGCCAAGCTAGAGTTGAGTATTTGAGCTTTGATTCTTGAAGATTTCATAATTTTGGGATTAAATATTCATCAAACTATAACAAAAGTCAATGAATCTTGTCTTGATTTTATTGGTTTTTTATTTATGAAAACATATTGTATGATTAATAACTTGTTAATCCTAACCACTTGATAATCACTCAATCAATTTTCATTGATACACCATAATTAGCTATTATTCAATGTCAATGCTTTGCTAGCCGTTAATTTTAGATGGTATGTAAGTCAAAATTATTATTTTTGTACTATCATCTTTAGCACGATTACATATATTAGAAAATTTAGAGTTTAATAGTGTTAATAGTATCATTGTATATGTTGTTAATTGGCAATTTTTGGGGCATCGCCATCCTCAAAATGGCAAAGTCAGTTACTAATTTTTTAAAATTAAACTAATTAATAAATTTAATTTATATTTTTAATATCAATTAATTAATAATTAAAAAATATATTTTATTTTAAAATTAAATTTTCAAAGGATATTTTATGTATTACATATTATATAATGAAATTATAAAATAATCTATTTTGGAAAAGGTACATATTGTAAGTCAAAATTATATTGTATGATACACCATAATTAGCTATTATTCAATAAAACATTGATACACCATAATTAGCTATTATTCAATGGCAATGCTTTGCTAGCCATTAATTTTAGATGGTATGTAAGTCAAAATTATTATTTTTGTACTATCATCTTTAGCACGATTACATATACTAGAAAATTTAGGGTTTAATAGTGTTAATAGTATCATTGTATATGTTGTTAATTGGCAATTTTTGGCGCATCGCCATCCTCAAAATGGCAAAGTCAGTCACTAATTTTTTTAAATTACATTAATTAATAAATTTAATTTATATTTTTAATATCAATTAATTAATAATTAAAAAATATATTTTATTCTAAAATTAATTTTTCAAAGGATATTTTGTGTATTACATATTATATAATGAAATTATAAAATAATCTATTTTGGAAAAGGTACATTTTATTGCTTTTATAATTTAGTACAAAAATGGATTATGTGAAAATTAGATTATTTAATAATCACTTTTAAAAAAGCTTTATTAAACATAATGTTAAATTTTATATTATGAAATGAGCGATTATGCACACTGCAATGCAATCCCAAACATGCTCTTATTCTTCAAGTTAAAGATTTTGATTTATTATATATATATATTATTGAGGTGTGAATATGAATATGACTGTTATGTCATCGGATTTTCGTCGGAGAAAAATGAATGCCCGGATCCTTCCTTGTAAAGCTTTACCTCAAAATTCCTGTAAGACAATAACACACTATGAGTCATTCTGGGTAGGGTTCCTGACGGGAAAACTCCGATGCCTAAGTCAGCAAAAATGTGAAAAATGGAGCAAATAATTCCGGCCAAAAGAAGAAGGAAATGGAAAAGCTAAAGTAAAAAAAGCAAAGCGAAAGGGAAAAGAATTCGAACCCCTTATGCGTTGGTTTTGCCTCCTTTTATAGGGCCCTTGGGATGTGACTGAAGTGACTTGGACAGTGTGCCAGTCAGTTTTATTTAAGGGATGTGACATTTGTCAAGCCTGATGCTATCAGACCTACTGAGCTTTTGCGAGAGATGGGATAGATGTCTGAAATTGTCAGGGTGGCGCTTTTTATTGCAGGGTCCTCGATCATTAATCATTCCTATTTTTGATGATCTCCAAGGGTTGTTGGCGGGATCAGGCTTCTTTGAGAGGCAGTGGTCAAGTGGCCTGGGCAATAGACAGCCAGGGACCTGGGAGGGTGAGTTTGGGTCCCTGAAGGGCTGATGATGAGCAATCGTGTTGTTGAGGCGCATGAGTCAAGGAGCCCAGGTAGCCGATAGTCGGGATCCCTAAAAGGTAGATAATCAGAGTCTGGGTAATAGATAGTTAGGTTCCTGAGGGAACAAGTCAGGAAGCCTAAGTAGTAGGTAGTTAGGGTCCTTGAGGGACGAGAGGTCAGGTGACACCATCAAGGACGACAGATGTTAGTCTGAGAGGCCTCCACGTGTCGTCCGATCTTTTATCCAAACATGCAGTCCCCTAGTTTCTGGTGTGAGCCTTGAAGGGCTCTCATCAAAAACTATTTACCCGATTGAGAGGATCTTAGTGGTTGGATTGTTTCTGAAAGTCATGGTCTGTTAGGAATCCGAGGTAGATGAAAGGTTGCCAAAGGTTAGGGGTGTTCCAATCATGATGTCCACGGAAGTCTATCAGTCTGCGAGCTGTCACCGCTTTGATTATCATAGTTATTAAAGTTAAATTACTAGTGATCCACGTGTCAGAACAAGACAGGCCATTTAGGCCTACCAACGCGTGGACCACTAGTAACACCCTGGCCATAGAAATCATTCTCGAGCAGTGAGACTATTTATAGGATTCTGACATGTGGTAACACCCTGGCCATAGAAATTGACAATCAAGATCAGGGTCCGAATAATATAAAACCCCCATCCTATCTCTTTTTTTCTTCCACTTCTGCTTCCCTGAGTCTTTACTGCTTCGTCGATGCTACTTTCCCTATGTTCGTTACTACTTTGTGAGTGCACAATATCCATTATCTTTACGAACCTTGCTGTGCATTCTGTCTTCGTGACTTCGTAGAGGTACGATTTTAGACTTCTGTCACCTTTTTGAACATTTTTGTAGGGCTTCATTTCTGGTAAGGTATTGACAACACTTCTGTTTCATCTGTTGGTTTGAGGCTGCTTCTGATGTCGTTCAGTTGAAATTTTTCTATAGTGAGTTTTTTCTTGTGGAGGTTGAAGAAATGGACTAACAAAGAAAATCCTCGGATGCCACCCGATCGAGAGAATAGTCTGCACAAGACCCTCTATCTGACTATGAGGGGGGAGAGGAGTATCATGGGGCTTCCGAGCAGGCAAGATCGAGGGGTCCAAACGAAGCTAATTAGTACCCCTCTATAATCACTGAGGCGAACATCTATGCTTACAGGAGGTTGTTTGATATTTCTAATCACATGCACCTTAGGGTGCCACATGCCTATAAGATCTTGAGTATGCTGGCCCACCCAGAGATGGCCATAAATGAAGAGAACCTATTAATCGAACTCGACTTTCCCTGCAACCCTACTTTATCAGGATCTTCAAAGATTTTGGGATCCCCCCATACCAGCACACCTTAAAAAACTGAAGAATTTTGAACGGCCTTTTCGTCCTAAAGGCCAGTGCAGAGTGACCTGCCCTAACTCCCAATGAGGTATTGCACCTTTATGCGCTCAGAAGAAGTGTTAACTAATACCCGCGATGATACTATTTACAAATTTGCCCTGAGTACCAGACGAAGATAAAGGAAAATCCTTTGTCCAACAAGCACTAGAAAGACCACTGGTTCATCGCCAATAGGGATTGGACGGGATCGCCTTAGTGCCCTATACTTTCCACCTTCAAGGACACAGGTATTACCCCAAATAATCTGGTCATTTAGTTGAAGACCCTATCTTAGGAAAAGGGTGAATTACTGACCAACTTTTTGATACAGGGGTGGGAAGGGACCAGCCTAATATTCCGACTAGCGTGGCGACATTTTTACTAAGTCTGACTGCCACAGATGTCAGGTTCCTTTTAAGTCTGAAGCACCTAGTGGACTCTCAGCTGGTATCTCAGACGACGACAAGGAACGAGCTCTCGAAAGCTAGAGCTACTGTAAGTGAGGGTAAGTCTTTCCTCATGATCAATTGTGATGAGTTCTAGAGAAGTTACTCCTAACCATGATCCCAAACTTTGTTGTAGTAGCTGGAGTTGGGTGGCCTAGAGTGGACGATATACTGAAGGGGATGCTGTCTAAAAGGGGACACAAGACGGCCTCCGAGGCCCAAACTAAGGCCCTAAGGACAAAGGGAAGGGGTCCATAAAGGGAAGTCCCCAGAAGACTCCTGAGAAAAGAGGCAAGAAAATCAAACACTCAAAGGCGAAAGGCATATCAATCCGTGAGTGACTAAGGAGGAGGAAGAGAAGCGTCCTCAGGGTAGCGATATTCCTCAGGCCAAGATAAAGGAAAGAATCCTACGTATGATGACCAGACTGAGCGGAGGACAAAACAGAGATCCGACAGTCCCTCCCCCCCCCCCCCCGCGGGGGGCACATAAATAAAGATCCCCAACCAAGAGGAAGGTGCATTAGTCTCCCTATCAATGGATTAGGGACATATAAAACTTTTAGGCAGAGCCACGGGAGCCAACTTGATTGTGAAGTGATAGGTAGCTGAGACCAGGCCCCGGACACAAATGTAGATAATCAAGGGGGCCAGGGTCAGAAAAATAAAGACCCGACTGACAAGAAAGCCGAGGATATTTCCTTTCTGAAAGATGAGAACGAGGAGCTAGACGACCTTGAGAAGGAGGACTTGACCGAGGACAAAAGGGAGGATTTTGGTTACCTCCTACAAATATTAAATGGGACGAGAAGGTTGATCCCTCCTCAGAGGGCCGAGGCTATGTCTAACGTGTCTCCACTATTAACCCTAGGCAACCTGAACATGTATGCCCACAAAATAAGTTCTTATATCCCTATTCATTTGTATCTGAGGAGGGCTGTCCCATTCTTTCCTGAGACACTAACTTGTCTTGTTTACTTTATGCAGAGTGCCTTCTTGTTGGATATCTTCATAGAAGACTTCCAACAAGTAATAAAGGTCCGAGACTTGGCAATCAAGACGATCAAAAAATAGGAGAAGCGGGCCCAGAAACAAATAGACGTCATTCGTCAAGAGGCGAATAAAGAGAAGGCCGAATTAGAGGCCAAGGTCGCTGCTCTAGAGGGAGAAATGTCTCTGTGGAATGAAGAAAGGAAAAACTTGACTTCAAAGCTCTTGTCCTCTAAGGCCCTAGCCCAGGCTCTATCCATAGACAATAACCGTCTTGAGAGGGAGAGGAGGAGTCTCACGGGTAAGCATAATGAGCTATCCACTCTTTATCTATCGATCAAGTCGAAGGAGGATCATTTGAAGGGCAACTAATCGACAATATGGACAAATGCAACACGATGTCAAAGGAGAGTAGCTTTCTGGGCAAAAAACTGAAAGAGGTGCAGGGGTTCCTAGAAACGTTGAAGAAGGAGAAGGAAGAGGTTATGGCTCAATCAGAGTCCAGGTACGATCAGGGGGTGGATGAGGGTCTGGACCTGACGAGTTGCCTCTTTCTTTAGGAATATCCCAAATTGAACCTCAGATTACTATTTAATCAACTGGTTCGAGAGATTCCGAGGGCCTCAAGGTTGAATGCTCTAGATGCTCCCCCTGATACCATAGGGCACAACGTCAACCCAACAGCAAATGAGGAGAAGAGAAGGGGCGAGCAGGGGCAATCAACTGAAGACACCTCTTCTAAGGCAGTAGGGGCACAAGGTTATCAGGGTCAGACAGTAGGTGATGAAGATTCTCACATAGAGATTTTCTCCAATGAAGAAGAAGAAGATGACAACCTCACGTACCCCTAACCAGTTCCCCAGCATTAACTAGCCTTGTCTTCATTGTTATTGTAACTTATAATTTTTTTTGTACTTTACCACGCAAAGAGCAAATGTACACTAATACTCTTGTAATCATATACTCAAAGTGAATGAATATAATTTTTGTCCCATTCTTTATTTATTTTTCTCTTATCCTGGCCATGCATAGATTTTTTTTATTTGAATACTTGTGAAGTATATTACTCCAAATTGGTTGAACTCCCTTTAGTTGGGGCGTGTCTAGTAGTCCGGGAGAGTTAAACATGGACATCATCTAATTGGGAGTTATGTCAGGCTCTTGATCAATGCTATTGATTAATTGATATTTATTAATGTTTCTTAGCTTATATTGTACTTTTTTGAGTTAATATATGATGTTTTAATGATTTCTTACTTGATTTGTGTTGTAGGGCCAAATTCCAAAAAGTTGAGAAAACGAGTATTTTGGATCAAATCTGCGCCATTTTTGTCCATTGGCTATAACTTCTTGCAGAATAATCATATTGGCATGATTCAAGTCTCATTGGAAATAGGACAAAAAGTTCTAAAACTTTCATGAAGAAGTCGAGACCATTTGAAGTCGTTAAGACCATAAAAATCAGGGTCGAAGTTGATAGATAGGCGTAGTCAAAGTGAAGGTGGACAGCCCAAAGTCAGAACTTGGGGCTACAACGCCATTTCTGGCTCTGCATCCCCAAGTCCCTAACTTCAGCCCTTTAAAAACACAGAAATCTAGCACTGCAATGCCAGAAATAAGGCTACAGCGTCAGCTACAGTACCAGAAATGGGATTTTTCATTTTTTATATTTTCGGACTCCTTATGCAACTAGAACTCTTTCCTTATAAAAGCAACACTTAAGGAACATTTTTAGTGGAGCTTAAACCCCTTTTGGCGCAGCCACCACACCTAAATTAAAGAGAAAAGCTTGAAGAATCATGGAGATCAAGTGAAGAAGCCATGGAATCAGATGATTGGAGAAGGATTCAGCCATGAGTTTTTCTTTCTTTCTCTAGCTTTCTTATTTTCTTTTTTGTATACCATGAGTTTGTGGATTTGTATGGTTTTTATTCTACTTTTATGTTAGAGTGAATTTATAATCTAGAGTTTTGATTTAATCTATGTCTTGTGGATGATTTACTTATCTAGTTCATTTATTTAACCTTTTGAATGATCTATTTATGCTAATTTGTGTTTAATGCCCTAATTTCTTGCTTGAGAGTTGGTGAGATCAACTGAAGATTAACACTCAGGAGAGGTAATCTTAGGTTGGAAATTGATTAGCGTAACATAGGTAATCAATGAGTTGGGAGATCATTATTGCCTATGAAGAATAATCAAGAATAAAATAAACATAACAACTCAAAGTCTTAATTTTCGATAGCAATTTAGAGTTTTTCGTAGTGACAGACGAAAATATGAATTTAAAATTATATAAGCTATCAAAATTAGAATTTAGAGTTTTAATCAACTTAACCTTAAGAAAGATAGTTGGTTACATTACGAATATTGTCTTATAGACTTGAAAATAGTTGAATAATGAACTGGGATATTTTGATTGCTTAAATAGTTTGTTACTCTTTTCATGAGTTTATTTGTATTATACTTTGCTTATTGCTTCTAGTTCACTGGCTATGGATTAGATGATTTTGAATTTAGGATGTGGCACTCAGGAGAGGTTGTCTTAGATTAGACCGTGTATAATACAACCTAGGGTGTTGATGACTTAGGAGGTTATTAATCCCTTTGAAGACTATTAGAGAGAATCCAAAAACTTAATGCATTCCTAATTCTTAGATTTAGATAGAAATATCAACTTTGGGTTTTAGGAATAGACTTGACTTGACTTCGGGAGGGGCAGTCAAATAATTTAGTATTCTTATCTTATAAACTAGGAACTGAGTAAATAACGAATCGACATGAGAAACATAGTTCAGTGCTAGGTGAAATCAATTCTCTAGAACATTCATACTTCGGATTTTTCAATTATTTGTGACTGTGCTCCATGTATATAATGTATCATATTAGTTGTAATGAACTTAGTATAATTTAATTCATTATTTAATGGTTATCTGAATAAAATTAATATTAATTCACCTATAGTACTTAACATAAGTTAAATTAATTCTCTGTAGAGACGACTACCCTGTACTTATCATTTCTATACTAAAATTTGACACCGTATACTTGTGGTCAATTTTCGCACGCAAGTGGTGGAGCGAAGAAATTTTTGGCGCAGTTGCTGGGAAATTAACTTTAACTTTGTTAATACTATTATCGAATTGATATGAGTTTTAATTTAGTTTTTTGTTTCGTTTTATTTTTTTTATTTTTTTAATTCTTACTTGTGTGTTTGGTTTGTAGATGTTGAAGATGGCTAAGCATCAATATGTGAGAGACTAGATTTTGTGGCCATTGTAGCAAGAAGGATCCCTTGTTGCAACAGAGGAGAAGAATGTAGTTTAACCATCTTTTATAGAAAGTGGCACTGCAACAAAAAATTTTCCTACTTCAATGATTCAGCAATTTTATCAAGTCAATTTTTTTTTTCGTTCATCCAATCTCTCTCTCATAAAATTCCAATCAATCTCCTTTGCTGTATAACAGCTAGAATACCATGATAAGAAGAAGGACAACAATAGTTAAGAGATGAGATTTGTTCTCGTCTCCCAGGTATGATTCCTTTATCTCTCCTAGTGTATTTTATTAAAATTTGGAGCATTAAGGACAATGCTTAAATTAAATTTGGGGGGATAAGTCATATGAGTTTTTGCATTGCTTAATTTGGTGTTGAGCTTGATAGTTTTTAGAATAAAATTTAAATTTTTTAGAGCTTGATTAGTTTTTAGAATAAAATTTAAATTTTTAGGCTTAGGACATCTGTAGAATAGAGTAAAATTTTTTTTTGTGTGTGATTATTTGTGTGAATGAATGATTGTATGAATATGTGTATGTCGATGAACATTTTTGATGGGATAAGTGAAATACGAGTTAATGCATTGATATTGAGCTTAGATTAGATGATGTTGAAATGTGAACTAGAATTGTATTGACGTTTTTTTTTAAAAAATTAATATGTATGCTTAAAAGAATTTAATGAATTTAGAATTTGATTAAGTTGACTACGGAACCTGAGCTTGTGAGAGTCTTGTGCTTAAAAATAAATGTTAGACATAAAATCTTGAGCTAAGAAAAAAAATTGAAATGAAAAAAAAAATATTAAAAAAAAAAGAATAATAAACTACTTTAACTATTTCAATGTTTTGAGGGTCTTAGTAACCGGAGGGTGGTCATGAAATATTATCAATCGCATAAAACAGATTCTTGAAATAAGAGTATGCAAAGCTGCTTATGTCTCTAAAAGGTTGAGTAATCGGGGGTTGACCGTAAAAAGTCATCAATTGCGTAAAAAGATCGATTAGGATGCAAGTAAGGATAAAGTAGTATAATGAACAAAATAAAATGATTGAGTAAATGTCTATTTATAAATTCTTTTTAAATGACAATTATGAGTAAGGATGGAGTAAAAAGCGAGATCGATTTTAGATTCATTTTTATTCTTTGAAAGCATGTGGATTTTAAGACGAAAAAAAAAGTTGATACAAGTTTATGGATCGTGGATACTTAATTAAGTCTTTCGGTTAATGTCAATGTGTGGATTTGTAGTTCATAAATTTTATCAATAATCTGTATCAAGATTATATTTGTATGATTGGTTTTAGTGCGTGTTTTATTATTTTTGTGTGATTGTGTGTTTTATTGCATGTGTGTATGCACTATCGAGGTATGATAATTTAGGATCAGGATTTTGTGGTAGATCTTCTTGAAACCCTCACGAGACTTCACTCGTCCACTAAGGGCATCCTAGGGGTTTAAAAGGCTTGTTGTATATGCTAAATGCAACTATGAGTCCTACGGAAATGAATTAGGATTAGTTTAGGATTAGTTTTTTTTTTAAATTTTCTTTTAGATTAGTTTTACTCGGGACTAGGAAAATGTAAGTTTGGGGGGATTTGATTAGTTGATATTTATTAATGTTTCTTCACTTATATTTTACTTGTTTTTGAGTTAATATATGATGTTTTAATGATTTCTTGCTTGATTTTGTGTTGTAGGGCCAAA
>JAVXUL010128095.1:0-16066 GCA_035590515.1 Trichilia minutiflora | reverse complement strand
CTTATTATGAATGATTTTAAATTATTGTGGTTGATTTTAGGGACGGAGTCCCATAGACTTATTTGTGATGATGAATGATTTTAAATTTTTATGTGCGCACAGACTTTTATTTGAAGTACTTGTGGTTTGATTGTTCTATTAAATGTTTGGGTGTGAGAATGAAATTTTGAGAGTGTTCAGATTATGTTTCTGTGTGAAACAGGATTTTATGTTAGCCTTACAGGCCTACAGGTTGTATCCTGTGGTATTGGGTACACCCTGGAGGTCTGTGGCGTTGTCACAGGTGGGACCCACGGGTCGGGTCGTGACAAAACCCATATAATCATACTTTTATATAGTACATTCCCTCTAATATCAACTCCCAATCAAATGTGGGCCATAGAATCGTCAAACCCCTAACTCAATCATAAGATAAAAATATCAATTATAAAACGGGATCCATGTATCCAAAAACTCTTTTTCGGAACACATGTACTCTAGCCAGAGATTCAGTTCTTGTAAATGACAGTTTTGCCTAGAATCTTAAGCTCTAATATCTGATCCAGTAGATTCTATCTTGACCATCACTTGCTCTCTATAATAAGAACACTTTGTCAGCAAGCTTTTTTCATCAGGCGTGGCTAGTCTAGTATAATATATATAAGTGAACGATGTATCTCACTGCATATTACAGTTATGATGTTTCAGGTCAAAAGACTAATGATATACTAGTATAGTTGTGCGACAAATCATTGACTATAGATAATCACCCATATGATTTTATCGCTGTTGGTCATATTTAGTATCACGTTCAGTAACGTGATACCCATGTTTATGCTCTTGTGACATGAGACTCGTCACCCAACTATTAGTATCCAATATTAATCCTTGGTAGCAACAAAACATGTCGGTCATATAATGTCACTGTCTCTCATGACACTACCTCAATCAGGAACAAATTTTAGAATGTATGTAAATCAAAGATTCTGTACTCATATCTATAACTCTTTAGAGATAGAATCTCGATATATAATACAATCAAGAACATATCTCGTATTATATAAAAGAAAGAAAAAAAATCAGCAATTAAACATAATACAAGATAGAATAATGCCATATTATTAATCGTAAATAATTTAAAATTAATTACAAAAGGTATATAATAAGAAAATATAACCCTGAACCATATGACACAATTGGTTCTAGGGCATATCTCTCATAAACTCCCACTTGAACTAGAGCCAATCGTTGTGGTATCTTATATCCATCTCCTCGAGATGACGATTCAGTTGCTATTGTGTCACTGGCTTAATAAGTGGGTCCATCACATTGTTTGTTGCACAAAATTTTTTGCACGATCAACTGTTGGTCAAATATGAACTCTCTGATCAAGTGATACTTGTGTTGAATCTGTTTAGACTTCTGGTGAAACCTTAGCTCCTTAGTCTAAGCTATTACCCCATTATGATCACAGTACAAAGGTACTGGATTGATAATGGAGGAAATCACACCGACTTCACTCATGAACTTTCAAATCCAGACAGTCTCCTTCGCTACTTTAGAGACTACAAAATTTTTTCCCTTTAGCCACAAAATTTGAGTGTCGTTAAAAGTCTAAAAAATGTTGCTAAAAGTTTTAGCGACATATTAATGTGTTGCTGAAAGTTGCTGCACAAAGTCTGTCACTAAAGCATTTTAGCGATAAATAAAATTCATTTGTCGTTAAAATTTTTAGCAACATTTTTGCTACTTCAAAGACTACAAAATTTTTGCCCTTTAGCCACAAAATTTGAGTGTCGTTAAAAGTCTAAAAAATGTTGCTAAAAGTTTTAGTGACATATTAATGTGTTGCTGAAAGTTGCTGCACAAAGTCTGTTGCTAAAGCATTTTAGCGATAAATGAAATTCATTTGTCGCTAAATCGTTTAGAGACTTTTTTTTAGCAACAATAAAAATGTCACTAAAGATAACCATTAGCGATAACTCATATATGTTGCTACAAGTTAAATCTTTAGCGACATTTATTATATGTTGCTATAAGTTAAACATTTAGTAAGATATTAATATTGTGGCTAAAAGTTAATTTGTTGCTAAAAAGTGAGATTATATTATAACTAAAAGCTAAACTTTTCGCCACAATATTAATATGTCGCTAAAACATTAAAACATTTATTAATTCCTCTATTAACTTTTAGCGACATTGTAATTTTGTCGATAAAATTTTTTTTAATATATATATATATATATCCATTCTCAATTCAATCCAAATCTTAACCAACACAAACAATCCAAACCACCACCAGCATTATCACAATCTACAAACAAAATATCATAACAATGAGTTAAAAATCAAAATACGCAAAAAATTTCTTAACCAAAGTTAATAACTATTAACATAATCGTCAACATAACTACCAACATAAAGGTCTTTATGTTCATTGAAAAAAAAGAAAATATAAATATCCATTTCAATGCCGCTACCAAACTTACATAATATATAAAGTGAAAAAAATTAACTAAAGTTATAGTTAAAGAACATACAAAACTACTATTCATATAAAAAATCAATGACTAAGAAAGAACCTTACGACTAAGTAACTTCACCAGAACCACTCGAAGCGCCATCAACATCATCATCGCATCAATTAGGCATCTGTTGCATGTTTTCCATAAAATATTTCATTTGCTCTCGCATCTCTGCTACCTCCCCCTGTGTCTTCGCTACCTCCTCCTTTGTCCTTCGTGTCTCCTCCCTCTGTAGTTCTATCTCTTGTAAGAGATGGCTGCCAATACTCTTGGAAGAGAGAGAAACATCATATTTGACAAAGAATTCTAGGAAAACACAAGAGAATTGAAGAAAAAGAGAGGCAGAAAACCAGTTTGAAGAAACAGACTTTTCTGAATTGCGTTTGCTGTTCTTTATTTCTTTTCTCCAGAATTCTAATGTTCATATCTTCTGTTCTTCTTGTGAATTCACTGAACATCATGAGTGGCAAAGTCTTTTCATGCTTAGGGACTAAAAGAAACTCTTGTGATCTATGTTTGAAAGTTGTTTTGGATTAATAAAGTTTTATTTATAAATTTATTTGTGTACCTTACTCTTAAAGTTTTCTCTTTAACTGACCATTAAATTGAATGATATTAGATGTATGTTTTCTAGATTTGGAAAAGGGAAAATTATATTTTTGAACTAAGGAAGCACAACTCAGAAGTTAATATATTGGAATATGGTTAACAACTAAGTAACTAAATTAGGTTGGATCTTAATGAGTGATTAATTGAACTTGATTGAATAGGAATATTAGTTAAGTTTGTTGATCACATTGTTTTGTTAAGGTCTCGGAAGAGGGAATAAAACGATAAAAGAACCTAGGTTAATAAATTTCAGTAAGATGAATTAAGCCAAAACAGTGGACAAACATAGTGAGCATGAGTAGATTCGATCCCCTAAGTCCATTACCATTAGATTTATCTTCTTTATTTAGCTTAAATTTTAGTTTCTTAGTAGTGGCTAGAATTACTTTACTCTTTTTATTAGCCTAAATAATATTTTTCATTCTAATTGTAGTAATTAACGTATTAGTAGTTATTAATCCTCGTCAAAACGATATCCTACTTCCTTTTACTATAAAACTCGACACCGTGCGCTTGCGAGTTTCCACATTTGATTTTGTGTTTATTTAAACGGTGGACAAGTTTTTGGTGCCGTCGTCGGGGATTTTTAATTTACTTTTAGTTAATATTGCGACTAAGTGACTAAATATTATTTTAGATTTAGTTTTTAATTGTCTTTTATTTATTTTTTATTATTGGTTGGCAGTGAATGCACAGAAGTCATAGTTTGGAGTTAACACCTTTTAATCCGGAGATTGAACGAACTTGTAGAAGAAACCAAGATGCTAGAACAAGAGAAAGAGCCAGAGAGAGATCAGAAAGAAGTCAAGAGTGCGAGATGGTAGAAGATAACAACAATCAGCAGAGAGCACTCAAAGATTATTTCAGACCAGTGGTTAATGATAATTTTTTAGGAATTCAGAGGCAAGTGATTCAAGCAAATAATTTTAAGCTAAAGCCAGCCCTCATCAACATGGTACAACAGAACCAGTATGGAGGGTTGTTTTATGAAGATCCAAATGTATCTTTTGTCACATTCTTAGAGATATGTGACACGGTTAAAATGAATGGTGTCTTCGAGGATGCAATTCAATTGAGATTATTCCTTTTTTCTTTGAGGGATTGAACTCGAGAATGGCTTCAATCATTACAACCAAGGATCATAATAACGTGGGAGGAGCTTGCTCAGAAATTTTTGTCCAAGTTTTTTCCTCCATCAAAAACTTCGTAGGTATGAGGAGAGATTGCTCAATTTAGGCAGTTAGATTTTGAGCCATTGTTTGAGGCTTGGAATCGGTTTAAAGACTTGATACGGAGATGTCCTCAATATAGATACCAAGATTAATTTCAGATTCAACTTTTCTACAATGGTTTAAATGGTCAAAACAAAACAATTGTTGATGTAGCGGCTGGAAGCACTCTTTTCTCAAAGACAATAGGAGAAGCCCAATTACTGCTTGAAGAAATGGCCTCCAACAATTATCAATGGCCGAATGAGAGAAACCAGAGAAGAGTTGCTAGTGTTTATAACGTTGATTCGATAGTTGCTTTGACTGCTCAAGTTTCAGCTCTATCAAGCAAACTTTCAGCTATGACAGCAAATGAATGTTGTTGATCTAAAGAGCAGGTGGCCTTGGCAAGTGGTTCTTATTTGGGTATGCAGAATGATCAGGAGCAAGAGCAAGTTCAGTTTATTAATGATTGAAATTTCAACTACGAAAATAATTTGTCAAATCAATATCATTCGGGGTTGAGGTACCACGAGAACCTTTCTTATAGAACAATATAAATGTATTACAGGGACCACCTGATTTTGGAGCTCAACCAACAGAAAAAAAATCTTCTTTAGAGGAGCTCATGGGTACTTGTATCAATGAAATCCGTGGAAGATTCAACAAGAGTGAAACAAGGATTGATAATATAGAAACTCACTGCAGTAATATGGGAGCAACCATGAAGTCCTTGAAAGTATAGATTGATCAGCTTGCAAAAGCTATAAAAAAGCAATCAACAAATAAATTTCCAACTGATACAGAAAAGAATCCAAAAGATCAATGCAATGTCATCACCTTGCAGAGCGGAAAAGAAGTAGAAACCCAACCAAGAAAGGAAGTTGAGCCACCTAAGGAAGAGAAAGAAAATGTTGAGAAGCAGAGAGAGGTTCTAGATTCAAAAAAATCAGCAAAAAATCCAGTGGAAGTGAAGAGTGGTCCAAGGATTATCTTTGCTAACAATCCACCAATTAAACCTCTATCGATTCCTTTCCCATAAAGATTCCAGAAAAAGAAGCTTGATGATTAGTTCAAAAAATTTCTAGACATCTTTAAGAAGATCCACATCAACATTCCATTAGTAGAAGCATTGGAGTAGATGCCTAATTATGCAAAATTTATGAAGAAGATGATGTCAAAGAAAAGACGGTTGGAAGAGCATGAAATAGTGAAGCTATCAGAAGAATACAGTGTGATTCTTCAAAGGAAAATGCCTTAGAAAGTGAAAGATCCGATAGTTTCACATTTCCCTGCACCATTAGGGATTATACCTTTGAAAAGGCATTATGTGACCTTGGAGCTAGCATTAATCTCATACCATTGTCAGTTTTTAATAAATTGGATTTGGGAGAAGCGAAACCCACCACCATATCGCTATAAATGGCTGATAGATCATTTACATTCCCAAAGGGAGTAATTGAAGATGTGTTGGTTAAAGTGGTTAGGTTCATTTTTCTAGTAGATTTCGTTATTCTGGATATAGAGGAAGATCGGGAGATCCTTATTATTCTTGGCAGACTATTCTTAGCAACCGATAGAGCCCTTATTGATGTACATGGAGGAAGTCTTACTCTTCAGGTTAATGAGGAAGAAGTGAAGTTCAATATCAACTCAACTATGAAATTTCCAGTCTTTGATCAGTCATGCAAGAGAGTGGATGTTGTGTTCAGCTGTGTTGATGCCATACTCCTTGATTTTTCTATAAAAGATCCATTGGAGCAGTGTTTAATCACTTCAAACATGTGAAAAGATAAACTTTCACCAGCTAAAGATGTTGGAGCAATCTCTGAAAGTCTAAATAAAGAGGACAGAGGTGTTTTTGTCTTGGAAGATCTGGTGGATGATGAACCAGATGCAACAAAAAATATTGGTGAGGAAGTCAAGTTGGTAACACCTTTAGAAAAGCAATCTTTGAAGCAACTTCCTGATCATCTGAAGTATGCTTTCTTGGGATAAAAAGAGACACTAACTGTTATTATTTCATCATGTTTATCCCCTGAATAAGAAGAGAAGTTGTTGAGTGTATTGAGAAAATACAGGTCAGCCATTGCATGGGCGATTTCAGACATCAAAGGCATTAGTCCTACAGTGTATATGCATAAGATTTTCATGGAAGATATCTACAAGCCAACTATTGAACACTAAAAGAGATTGAATCCAGCGATGAAAGAAGTGGTGAAGGGTGAAGTTATGAAATTATTGAATGCCGAAATTATATATGCTATTTCAGATAATTCATGGGTGAGCCCGATACAAGTGGTACCCAAGAAAGGTGGAATTCCTGTTATCAAAAATGAGAAAAATGAGCTGGTGCCTACAAGGACAGTAACTAGATGGAGAGTATGTATTGATTATAGAAAGTTGAACAAAGTTACAAAGACCACTTTCCTTTGCTGTTTATTGATCAAATGCTAGACCGGTTGGTCGGTTATAAATTTTACTATTTTCTTGATGGTTATTTGGGGTATAACCAGATTCTAATCAGTCTGGAGGATCAAGAGAAGACCACTTTTACCTATCCATATGATACTTTTGCTTTTAGGAGGATGCCATTTGGTTTGTGTAATGCTCCAGCTACGCTCCGAAAGTGTATGATGGCTATTTTTTCAGACTTAATAGAAGAAGTTATTGAGGTATTCATGGATGATTTCTGAGGGTTTGGAGCTTCATTTGATTGTTGCCTTCACAACCTTGCTATGGTGCTCCAAAGATGCGAGGAGAAGAACTTGGTGCTTAATTGGGAGAAGTGCCATTTATGGTGAAAGAAGGAATTGTGTTGGGATATCGAGTATCAAGAGAAGGAATTGAGGTGGATAAGGCCAATATTAGCAATACAATAATTACCTCCAGTAAAAAATGTTAGAGGCATTAGAAATTTCTTAGGTCATGCGAGGTTCTATCAAAGATTTATTAAAGATTTCTCAAGAGTAGTCCCTTTGTAATCTATTAGAAAAGGATGTGTCTTTCAGGTTTGATGAAGAGTGTAAGAAGGTGTTTGAGGCAATTAAGGAAAAGCTAGTATCAGCACCTATAATGGTTACACCAAATTAGTGTGAACCATTTGAGATTATATGTGATCCTAGTGACTATGCAGTAGGTGCAATGATCGGGCAATAAAGAGATAAGATTTTTTGAGCCATTTATTATGCAAGCCGGATGTTAAATGAAGCCTAACTTAACTACAAACCACAGAAAAGGAGATGTTGGTTGTGGTGTTTGCTGTTAAAAAGTTCAGAGCATATATTTTGGGTTCAAAGGTAATCATTTTTACTGATTATGCAGTAATTAGATATTTATTTGCAAAGAAGGATGCTAAACCTCGCTTGATTCGTTGGATTCTTTTGCTTCAAGAGTTTGACTTGGAAATTCATGATAAGAGAGGAAGTGAGGATGCAGTTGCTGACCACCTGTCAAGAATTGAGTTAGGAGAAGAAAAAGTGTAACCAATTCAAGAATTGTTTTCAGATGACAGATTGTTCACTGTTAAAGAATAAATTCCTTGGTATGCAGATTTTGTTAACTTTCTTGCTTGTGAAATGATGCCATCAGATTTAACACATTATCAAAAGCAAAAGTTTCTTCATGATGTGAAGAATTA
The DNA here is from genome assembly GCA_035590515.1 of Trichilia minutiflora. NCBI lineage: Eukaryota > Viridiplantae > Streptophyta > Magnoliopsida > Sapindales > Meliaceae > Trichilia > Trichilia minutiflora. The sequence continues at coordinate 8,105 of JAVXUL010128095.1, read as the reverse complement.
CTTGTGGGATGATCCACTCTTACTTAAGAAATGTGCTGATGGAATGATTAGGAGATGTGTAGCTGCAGAAGAAATTAATGAAATACTCCATGGATGAAATTCTTCTCCGCATAAAGGATATTTTAGAGCATCGAGAACAACAGTAAAAGGGCTACAATCATGTTTCTTTGGGCCTACTTTATTTAAAGATTGTCATACGTTTGTGAAGAGGTGTGAGAGATGAAATGAAATGCCATTGATAGGAATTTTAGAAGTAAAGCTTTTTGATGTGTGGGACATTGATTTTATGGGTCTATTCTCTCAATCCTTTGGCTATCAGTACATTCTTGTGGCTGTTGACTATGTTTCCAAATGGGTTGAAGCAATGCCAACTTCAACAAATTATGCAAAAGTGGAGTTGAAATTTCTGCAAAAAAATATTTTCACAAGATTTGGTACACCAAAAGCAATAATCAATAATGAGGGTACTCATTTCTGTAATAAACTTTTTAAAGCTTTGTTGGTTCGTTATGGGGTTAAGGATAAGATTACCCTTGCTTATCATCCTCAAAGAAATGGGCAAGCTGAAGTTACCAACAGGAAGATCAAGCAGATTTTGGAGAAGACAATGAATACAAATGGGAAGGATTGGTTCATCAAGCTGGATAATGCATTGTAGCCCTACAGAACAGCTTTTAAAACCCCAATCGAAATGTCCCCTTACAGATTAGTTTTTGGAAAACCATGTCATCTGCCAGTAGAGCTTGAACATAGAGCATATTGGAAAATAAGGAAACTGAACTTTGATTAGAAAAATTCTAGATAGCAAGGACTCCTCTAACTTGATGAGTTAAAGGAGATTAAAAATGAAGCCTATGAAAGCATAAGAATTTATAACGAGAGAACCAAGCATTGGCATGATAGGCAAATTCTGAAAAAAACATTTAGTGCAGGATAACAAGTTCTCTTATTCAACTCAAGGCTGAAATTACTTCCTGGAAAGCTCAAGTCAAGATGGTATGGACCTTTTCTTATCAAAAAAGTGTTACCTTTTGGTACCATTGAACTTGAAGGGGAGAATGAAAGACTTTTTCATATTAATGGACAAAGACTCAAGCAGTTTTACCAAGGAATGGAGATAGGCAAATAAACCATCACCTTGAAAGATCTTGAATAATTTTCAAGGTGCTAAGTCTAGCTAGAGACATTAAATCAAGTGCTTATTAGGAGGCAACCCAATGTGTTTTTGTTTTCGTTCTTAGTTTTCATTTTGTTTTAGTCAATTGAAGTTATTCTTTAGTTTCATTTTGTTTTATATTCTTGTAGGAGTCAGAATAGTAGCACAAAAGCACCATAACAGCTTCCAGAAAACAGACCAGAAAGTAATTTCCAGGACTTGTTGCATCAAAAAAATTCATGATGCAGCGAGAACATGGCTCTCCAAGATATGCTGTATCAAGACATCACTCGCTACATCAGATGTGAACTCGCTGCATCGAGAAAATCTATGATACATCGAGGAAATTACGTTCCAGTATTCCCTGCATCGAGAAATCATTTACTGCATCAGGCTTTTAGTCGCTAGATTAAGAGAAAATTTGCTGTAGCGGGACACAAAACCTACATTCTGAAGAACCCTCTCTTGCTGCATCGAGAAAAAACTTGATGCAGCGAAATAACTCGAGAACATCTCTTGCTACTGCGACACGTAATATTTAAAATTCACTCTCTTCTGTATCAAAACCTTTGGTTTTCAAACCAATTAAAACCCACTTTGAGTTAACTTCCCTTGCATTCTAAACTGTCGGAGATAAGGAAAATCAACAAAGATCGATTACAACAACTCCAGTTCTTTTATTTCAAACGCATTGTGATACTCTGTTTTGGGAAAGTTTGCAACTTTCTTCTAAGTTTGTAGTACGGGAGTTGATTCTGTGGATTTAAATAGACAAAGAGTTAGGGTTAATCTGGTTAAACTTTTATTTTAGTTACTTATTTTGGTACTTTTGAAAATCAAAATGAGAAAAATATGCCTCAGAAATATATAGCTAAAAAACCAAGAAAGAACTGTCTAGGTATGACATAGGCAAATTTGTGTCTAAATAAGCCCCAAACCTATTTAACGAGTCGTTAAAAAAGAGGTTTGGAATAAAGGAAAGAGGCATAGAGTTTAGGACAGACCAATACCCCTTAAGTGCTCAGCAAATTAATAGAGACCAGAAGGTGGTCGTATTTTTATCGGCATCCTAAACTAGCGGCAATGACTTTGGTTAGAGAATTTTATGCGAATGGAAAGATGACCCCAAGGAGTAGAAAAGTGAGGGTTAGGGATATTGAAATTATTTTTGACCCTGAGGCTATCAACAAATTGTTGAAAACTCCATAGATGCAATGTGAAGTGTCAAAAATTTCTAAATCTTTTTCCCTGGAGATGATGAATGACATCATATGTGGGCAACAAGTGGAATGGACAAAGTGAACCAGCTTCTTTTAAAACTAGGTACCTTACAACCGAGATGAAAGATTGGCACGTCTTTATCTATTCTAGACTAAGCCTACAGGGTATACTTCTGAGGTCAACAGGGAGCGAGCTTTTCTGTTGCTTGCACTTGCGATGAGAAAAAACATCAATGTTGGAGAATGGATCTCCCTGAACATTCGGCAGTCTGCGGATAACCTCAGTGTAGGGTTATTTTTCCCATCAATCATTACTGCTTTGCTGGAATGAAATGGGGTGGATACAAAGTGTCAAGCAATTTTGGTCCCGAAAACTCGTGTGGATGTAGGTACAATAGTAAGATTGCTAGCCATTAAGGGCCAGCAACAATAATCATAGCAGCCATCCCACCAATAGTAACAGAAATCACAGCAGCAGCGATCAAGAACAGCAACTACATCAGCCTACACAGTCCCAACAACCACAGCATCAATCTCAAAGCCCAGCGGACTAGCATCCCCAATCGCGGCCTGTCAGTGAGGTTGTTTTTCAGGAAGAAATGGAGAAGATGCAACAAAGGCTTCTCAGATACCAGTAGCATTCCATTCGCTGCTATGAGGCAATGAGCAGCATGATTCATCAAGTTTCCCACCACTTGCAGATGGATACAAAGTGGTTCCCCACTATTCCACCAATTCCACCTTCAGACTCCGATGATGAAGGCGAACATTCTGAGGCACTAGTAACCTCAAAAGGAAACCTGATGCCAATGATGATGTTCTGTCAGTGCACTCAGAGTAGGAGATGATGTGGTTCCCAGCTCCCAGGTTTGATTTTCCTTAACTATAGTTTATTTTTGTTTTGCATCGAGGGCGATGCAAATATTTAAGTTTGGGTGGGAGAGTATTAGTTAAATGACTGTAAGGTGGCTGAAAGGGAGAATAAAGATAGAAATAGAAAGAACAAGAAACAATTTTTGCTGGTTTGTTTGTTTATTTTGCTTTACAATGAATTCTGTTTTTTTTTTTTTGGTTTTAGTGCAGTTTAATTTGTGTGTGTTATGTTAGTTTATTTTTTGCTATACATTTTTAGGTTGAGTTAGAGTGTTAGAATGTGTGTTCATGTGCTGTGTAGTCCTTTAAAAAAATATTATGTGTCTTTTTTATTGATTTTTTGAATCTAAAGTTGGGTGGTTTTATGGTAAGTACGAATGCATTATTCAATGTGTTAAACTTCATGTTTGCCTTGGAAAAATTTTGTCAGATTTATAGTTAAGGATAGTAAATCAGACCATGCAAACTCATCTTATTAAAAAAATAAATAAATAAAAAATTTAGATTCAATCTACTCCTCTATTTTGAAAGTGCCTAGTAATTCGGGGTATGCATTTCGGAGATGAGTACACTCATGTCAAACAACACTTAAAAATAAATACGAGTATGCAAAGCACTTTAGGCTTTCTAATAAGTTAATGATCGGGGGTACGCATTTTGAAGATGGGTACTCTCGCGTACTGAGATCGAATTAGAGCTTAAGGAAGAGTTTGAATATATTCTTAAAGCAGAAAAGAAAAAGAAATTTATTTATTTATTCATCGATAAATTTAGTGCTTGTAGTTTTCTTTTATCAAAGAGTTGGATGAGAATTTTATTTGTGGAAAGTTGAATATGTCCTTGATTTTGATTCTGGTTAATGAATTCTGAGGCATTTCTTTTGAGTAATCTATTTAACTTAATGCTTACCTAATTACTCAATGAAACCTTTCTAATTTTAGAGTCAGTTATCAATGATTTGGACACTGGTGCATTCTGGTTTGGAGTGGATAGAAGTTGGGTTTGCTTGAATGATTTTTGAAGAGTTTATTTTGTTTTTAGTTGTGGGGTTTGCTCGGGACTAGCAAATATTAAGTTTGGGGGAGTTTGATAACTTGATTTTTATCAAGTTATTTGTGTTTGATTTATGCTCTTTTCCGTGTAAATTCTGGTGTGTTTTTATGTTTTTGTGAGTTTAATTGTGTGTAAGTTATAAGAGGAGAATTTATGAAGAAAGCATGGATTTTATCAAGCTTAAGGTTGCATAGAGCTAGTTCTCTTGATGCAGCGGGAAGAATTCTGATGCAGCGAAGTCTGGAGGTTTATTCTTATGATGTAGCGGGATGTTTCTCGATGTAGCGAAGATAGGTTCGATGGAGCGAGCAGGTTCTTAATGCAACGAGAGCCAGACTCTAGTTTCTAGAAAAGTGCTGCCCAGTTCTTGATGTAGCGAGAAAATGCTTGCTGCATCAGCGCGAATGTTTAATGTAACGAGAAGAATCCCGATGCAGCGAGTTTTTGCGGGAACTTTCTGTTTAAGTTGAACTTCGAATTTGTTATTATAAATAGAGCTCATAGGACTTCGTGCTGAAGGAGGACAATCGCCAACACTCTTGAAAGAGAGAGAAACATCATATATGGCAAAGAAGTCGAGAAAAAAACAAGAGAATTGAAGAGAAAGAGAGGCAAAAAACCAGTTTGAAGAAGCAGAATTTTCTGAATTAAGTTTGCTATTTTTATTTCTTTTTTCTAGAATGCTAATGTTCATATCTTCTTATGAATTCACTGAACATCATGAGTGGCTAAGTCTTTTCATGCTTAGAGGCTAGAAGAAACTCTTGTGATCTATGTTTGAAAGTTATTTTGGATTAATAAAGTTTTATTTATAAATTTATTTGTGTACCTTATACTTAAAGCTTTCTCTTTAACTGGTCATTAAATTGAATTATTTTAGATGTATGTTTTCTGGACTTGAAAAAAGGAGAAAATTATATTTCCGAACTAAGGAAGCACAACTTAGGAGTTAATATATTGAAAAATAGTTAACAACTAAGTAACCAAATTAGGTTGGATCTCAATGAGTGATTAATTGAACTTGATTAAATAGGAATATTAGTTAAGTTTATTGATCACATTATTTTGTTAAGGTCTCGGAAGAAGGAATAAAACGATAAAAGAACTTAGTTAATAAATTTCGATAGGATGAATTAAGTCAAAACAATGGACAAACATAGTGAGCATGAGTAGATTCGATTCCTCTAAGCCAATTACCATCAGATTTATCTTCTTCACTTAGCGTAAATTTTAGTTTCTTAGTAGTGGTTAGAATTACTTTACTCTTTTAATTAGTTTAAATAATATTTTCCATTCTAATTGTAGTAATTAACGTGTTAGTAGTTATTAATCTTCCTAGAAATGATATCCTACTTTTTTTTATTATAAAACTCGACAACTTGCACTTGCGGGTTTCCACATTTGATTTTGTGTTTATTTAAACAGTGGAAAAACCTAAAAGAGGATTTGAGTTTCCTAAATTGCGCATCATTAATCTCTCTCGTAATAGATTTGCAGGAAAGCTTCCGTCAAAGTACTTTCGATGTTGGAATGCAATAAAATCTATTAATACAAGTACTTTAACGTATTTGCAGGATTTACTACTAGGAGGATATTATGGTCCTTCTATCACCTACGGCTATTTTGATTTCTCAGTGACATTGAATAACAAAGGTATTGTCATTGAATATAAAAAGCTCTCAAATTTGATGGCTGCAATAATTCTCTCTAACAACAATTTTGTGGGAGAGATTCCACCATCAATTGGAAACTTAAAGGGGCTTCGAATTCTTAACCTTTCCAACAACAATCTCGAAGGACACATTCCATCATCGTTGATTGGCCTAATATTGCTAGAATCATTGGACTTGTCAAATAATAATCTCTCAGGAGAAATCCCTTCGCAACTAACAGAGCTTTCGACACTTGAATTCTTTAATGTGTCCAATAATAATCTCACAGGACCAGTACCATGGAAAAAACAACTCAGCACATTTGATAATAGGTTATTTGATGGAAATTCGGGATTGTGTGGAGAACCTTTGTCAAGAAAATGTGAAAAGTTTGCGGCTTTACAACAAGAAGATTCACCCTCATCCGAATCTCTTTTTGGATTTGACTGGAAGATTGTTGCAATTGGATATGCAAGTGGGACAATAATATGATTAGTTCTGGGTCACATTTTCAGCATAAGAAAACATGAATGACTTGCAAATACGTTTGGTCTGCAACTAAATGTTAGGAGAAGTAGGAATTGAACGGAGGCATTGAAAAGATGTAAGAGTATTCTCCTGTGAAAACTTGCTTGTATTATGATTTGTATTTTAGTGTCGTATTGTATCAATAAGTTTTATATATAATTGATTATATTTTAGTACATCTAAAATATACCATCAACTATTTATACTTATAAATTATTTGTACAAACTTATTCATATATACAAAATAAAAACAATAAATAAAAATAAAACTATATAATCAGTCACCTATATTATCACGTAAGTTTGTAGGAATGAAAATGCACCAGGGAGGGAAATACAAAGTCAAATACCATATGCATAAGGCATTACAATTTTGTGCTAATAAACAGGGAAAGAACACCAAGACAAGAAGATTGCTTGCTAAAATAAAATGCCAAGCATTTAGGATGCTGATAAATATTTTAATACCAGATATCTACTTTCATCACAATGCCATAACAAGTTAACAATGATTCTGTGTCGTCCATTTCGGGAAAACAAATGCGATAACAAGCTTACAATGATTCTGTGTCTTCCCTTTCTAAAAACAGATGTTATAGCATGTGCTATACCAAACTCTTTTTCCAGAAACTAACCAATTTGGATTCGTTTATACTTTATAAATTGAATGATTTACGTTCTAGCAAAGCACACCCATCTACTCTGCTATTCTTTATATTGGATAGAAGTTTTTACAGTAAGTTGACAGGAGGTCTTTAAGTTTAGAAAGACAACTGATGCTTCCAAGTAAGGAAACAAAATTGTTTTTGCTGAGATTTAATGTCTTCAATTAGAATAAGTTGAAAGCATCAATGGGTACTGCTCTTTTTAGATTACGCTCATCATAAATTAAAAATCAACTAAATACTCAAGAATTATAATTATTTTTGAGTTTTTCTTTTCCAAAATTCATTTCCACTTGTGTGTTTCTATATGACAAAACTTTTAAATCTTCACTCAAATAGGTAAAACACTCAAATAGTATTAAAGTTTAACTTTTATTTGTCACAATTCTCTTTTTTTTTTATAATTATGTTTGATAATTTGAAAAATATAGACGATGATTAAAATTTATAATGCAAAAAATTGAATTCACACCAAAGAATTTAAAGAAATTGCAGTCTGAACATGGAAATTCCTCATACTCATCATCGCCTAATGGTAACTGTCTAACTTTTAGACTTAGACCGACGTGTTGCCAAAACTTTGATTGTCTTCTTTGCTCAAAGTCTTAAACACGCACTGTTTAAAATGATCTTAATTTCCCAAATTACTTTTAAATTTCCACAAACGACTTGACTTTAAGGAATTTGAAATAGAATGAATTATTTAGTGCAATAATTCCATGCAAACTACTTATCTATAAAAGCAACTCAGTTTCTCCTCCATGCTTTCCAAGCAATACAACTCCTCTTGTTCTGCATTCTACCTAGCTTGCTTATCTTCCAGAATCTAATATGGGGTTATCCCGATATATTTTGGCATTCATACACTTGGTTTCTTCTTTCATATTACTTCATCTTACATTTTCAACTCACTTTACTTATTCCATTCAACCATTATGTCATGATAATGAGCGATCTG
>JAVXUL010128084.1:30000-31901 GCA_035590515.1 Trichilia minutiflora | reverse complement strand
TGACGAAAGGCTATCATTTTCTATTCTAAGGATCCCGTCTGCTTAACGAAATGCTCTTTCAAATAGATTAGAGATCTGACCTTTCCATTTCCAGTGGAACAGCCAAGCGCTGTAGTGATAACCAAGACATACCCAACGATAAGCAATGAATTGAGGATCCGCGATTGGTTTCGCCCGATGAATAGAAAAGAGACCCGGTAAGTTAATTGGGAGATAGTAGCTTTTAGCCACCCATTACTATAAGTAGATTATGGATCAACTACGAAATCTATCAATCCTGGTGAAAAGAAAAGAAAAGAAAAGAAAAGAAAAGATGATTACCCATCAATCCGGACTGCTTTCCTCAGCTCGGGAACAGGAACAATTATTGTTTTTGATCTACCTATCTATATTATATCTTTTAACCAACCATCCGCCCGGGAAATGAAAAACGGTATTCAATGTTGCAGCTCAAATCATAATATCGTAAAAATCGAGAAAGCACAGAACTCAACTTCACACAAACCAAAGCTCAGAGCGGACTATAGCAAACAAAAGATTGAGAGGATCGTCGATTCATTGGTTCCAACTGAACTGGTAAGAAGATGAACCCTAAAGCAAATAAGATCTTATCCCAAAAGCAAATAAGATCTTTCTAGCCTCGTGGAAGTCAATCTCATTTAGAAAGCTTATCTCTATCTTTCCGCAACGGAAGGGGAAGTGGTTTAGGAATGGACTTGAGAATCGGATGTGCTCGCCCAGCGAGAAAGGCCCTGACCCTGCCAACCAAGAAAGAAGAGAACTTCGTATTTTGGTAATTATCTAGGATTCATCTTTAACCTTGAATGCTATTAATAAATTCAACAGCAATAGTACCTCGGACTCGGAAAGTAATAACGAAAATGGCTAACCCAATAGCAGATTCCGCAGCTGCCACCGTTGGAACCAATGAAGCAAATGATTGACCCATCATATCATCCAAAGATACGGAAAATACCAAAAAGTTCGAATTCACAGCTAATAACATTGATTCAATGGACATTGACATAATAGGAATATTTCGTCTATTAAGGAGAATTCCCCAAATCCCTAAAATAGAGATAATCATAGAAAATGTGAAATATTTGATAGGATCCGTTTCGGGAACGTGGAATCTAAGAGAAGAGAAATTCAAATGTTATCAGTCAGGAACCATCAGAAAGATTACCCCCCAGACATTGGAGAGCTTGGGAAAAGCCGAAACGGAACTAACGGAGATTGAGGTATACTCCGTGCTGCGAAACGGATTCGGCCAGTACAATACTGAGTCTTATTGAGGCCATGAAGACCGGACAGCGCTTTTAGCCTGCCTGCCTATAGGGTGATTTTCGATCTTGTACCCTATGTAGGCTTGCTTCGCATAGGCTACACAAGCTTCGGTGCGGTACACTGAACACCAACCCAATCTCGATTCAAAAAGAGAAGTCAAAGCCTCCTTCGGACCCTCACTGAACCAACTTCTTCAATTATCTACTTGCAGGGAGCTGATTGAATCTTTCGTCTATATTGGGCTAAGACCTCTATCTTGTTATTAGGTAGGAGTAGCTTTCCTTCAGATCTATATATTTCCTTTGGTGCTTTCCCGGGTGGCTAGCCTGCCTTTGCAGTCTATTATGATACTCTATTTTTCGGTTGAAGAACTAGTAGCTTATCACACCGTTCAATTAGCATTACCTTTCGTTCTAAAATAGCGTTCTGTAGATTAGAAAATCTACGATTCCCTTAAGAAATCCTATCTTTTTTTTCTTGTCTTTGTGGGTAATTGGTAATTAGACTCACAATGCGATCCATCTCACACGAGCCCTATTTGATTAGTAAAGTCGCTTTCTCCCATTTCTAATCGGAAACAAGACGTACTGGTTCAACGAAATCCGAACTTCAAT
>JAVXUL010128084.1:0-22500 GCA_035590515.1 Trichilia minutiflora | reverse complement strand
GGTAGGGCTAGAACAGGCATAATCGCTTGAACGGCTAGAAGTGGGCCGACTCTCTTCCAACAATATAAATAGAAAAAGAAAAGATATATAGAATAGAATGGATATTCGGCCTTTAATGATATAGTCTAGTTCTAGACTCAAGCTAGCAAAAAACAAGACTGAGGTCGATAGGGGCATTACTGTTAATGTTAATTTAATTTAGAAGGTGCTTTCTGAAGTATTAACCATTGGCTAGCGCTCATCTCCTGCTCTGTTTCCAGCCTTTTATTTCATATATCATTCCCGTATGCCATACCTCTTATTTTATTGAATCTTGCTATACGTCCAAGCCTTCTCCCATCGGTAGTTGGAAGCAGAACTGAGACTGGATGTAACTGAAGGAAAGAAAGGGGATATAGGTACCATAGGAGGGCACGGTTAAGCAGGTAAGCGAAGGCTCTCTCTCTCGCTCTGTGGTCTTGTGTAAAGCCCATTATTATGGATCTTCATTCTAAGTGAGCAAGCAGGTCGAAAGCAGTTGAGGTGATAGCAATAGTAAGCAGGGAAGCAGAAGCAAGAAGTCTTGAACTCTTGTGTAATAAAGCTTCTCGGTCGCATTTCATTGGTCTCTAAGGCGCTAAATCGTTCATCGATCTTTTCTTCTTTCTTCAACCGGTCATATCTGATCTGTAGCTGGTAGCGACATGAGGAAAAGGTCCGGAATGGTCTATTTTCTTTTCTAAATCGCGAGTTTAAGGGGTCCTTTACGGCCTATAAAAACATGCGAGAATCGGCTTTTTTAGTAGCATCTGTCCTTCCCGGCCTGCTGTCGTCAACGGTCCACTTCCTTGAATGAGAGTTGGTCTTCCCCATCCACGAATACGGGTTCCCTTTTTTTATTCAAGATAGCTTTTATTCAATTAGGGCGAATACCTTGTAACCGAATTTTTTTCTTGAAAGATATGCCGGTCGAGCTGTCTTGTAACGGTCTCTAGGGTCTTCGGTCGAATTGGTTTTCTTTCCTTCATCTGATGAGTTCATCGCGAAATTAGAGTTTAAGCATCGGCATCGGGTTTCTGAAAGCTATCCTTCTGTAGGGATCGGAGATCGCCTTGTATAACTATCATAGCTTATGGCAGGAAGGATGGATGAGCTCACTATTGATATAATAAAAGGGGATGGAGGTGAAGTCTGAGCCTCGGATGAGGGGGGAGAATATAGACACTGGGAAAGGAAGAATGGGAGTCCGCCCGGAATGAGGGGAAGGAATGGAAAGATAAATGGATGGGGAATCCCCCTGAGAATAAGAGGAGCCAACAAACTGAAAGATACCCGCATGGGAGCCTCAAGCCTATGTAATAGTATCAACCCTTAGAAGATAGTTTAGCATCACCCTACCGATGAGTCTGGAGGAAAGACTGGTGAATCAGGCAACCCCTCTACCTTGAATTCATAACTCGCAAAATGAATTGCATCGACATCTTTGCCCGTGGTCGAATGCCCCTTTCCCACGCCACCAATCGACGAATGCTGAGGAAGGAGTGAATCAACTAATGCAACCAACCACAATACAATACACCACCCGAGCAACTACCCAACACCCGAAAAGGCGGAATAATACCAGGAAGTGACCAAGCAACTCCAAGTGAATAACCCAACCACGACTATCTAACCAACTACCGATGAACTAATCAACAACCGAACGAGACTGAATCCAAGCGAGTAAATGAACGAGTCAGGGGTTTGTAAAGAGCAAAGGACTATAAAAAACACTACAATGAATAGGAGTGAAGGCTTATGAGTTTGAGCTGGAAGACGAGTCGAAGAAGTCAAAAGAGCAGGAAGAGGCATAATAGCCATCAACCGGAAGCAGTGCAAAAATAGGAGGAGAGCTTGTCTCAGCGGGATTGCCGACGAGGAAAGAAAGAGTTGCCTGACCGCGAGGAAGGCCCTAGACGAGTGATTGGTCGAACATTGGAAATTTGAATACTTCCCCGTATTTTTTATTAAAACTTCTTCTTACCTTATTCTTGACCACTATTAGCACAGCTTCGAAAATCGTTATCTTTTATTCGCCTATACCTATATGTGAAAAATGAATCCAAAATCGAATTGAGAACTCGATCGAAGGGAAGGCTTGAGTTCAGAGACGAAGATAAGGCTTGTTAGCTAGTCTTTCCTCGTCCAAGTCCCTTTCAAAGAGCAAGCAAGACAGCTCAACCCGAGTTCGAAGTGGGATGGGATCTAGCCTTTGGGCTTAGTTATGAGTTCTGCCTTCTAGGCCGTCATTCCTCCGGCTAAGGAACCTTAGGGATCTGCGAAAGCAAAGTTCACTCTCAAGCTAACCTGTGGATCACTTTGCGGCATATGAAATAGCTGCGCTTATGCCTCCAACAGAAATCAATTCTTCAGGTGACCTACCAGCTATTAGCCTTACACCTTTTTATATCACTATTCCATTATGGCTCGGTCTATCCCTACTTAGCCCTAAGAAATCTCTATTGGTTTTAAAGTAATCAAATCCCGCTTGCAGAACTAGATGTCACAGAATTCAAAACAGAACTCCCAGCTAGAAGGACTAGAAATGCAACGTATTGCTTCGAATGGCCCGCTACTATGCCAAGTGAACTCGCAATGGAGGATGGAGGAGCTTTGGGCAATGCTATTAGCAAGAAGGAAGGAAGAATGGAAAGCTGCAAAGGCCAAACGACCAATGGGAGCAAGACTTCCAAGGCTTACAAAAATAGAAAGCAGTGCCCCTTCTCCAACAGATATACCGACAGACTGACTATGGCATTGACCCTTAGACGAGGAAAAGCACTGGCCCCTTAGCCGCTCGTGAAGTGAGACACAAAAAAGCCAGCAACTGAACTAACTGGGGGAAGAAGTCAATATCGGGCTAGCAGCCTACCAGACTACCTACTTGGGCAGCTTACCGATTAAAGTCTGAGCCGAAAAATAGGAGGCGAGTCCTGAGAGGGGAAAGGGGGTATACAGGCTAAAAGCACTTGCTCCTTAGCCGACTTCGAACAATCCAAAGCAAGGAACGAATGTCAAAGCATCAAACATAGCGACGGACTCCATAGCCTACTTTTAATAGGGGATGGACTACTCAATCAGACAAGGATTTTCAAAAGCTAATGGAGAGAATGGAGAGTCTTCCCCTGATGCTGATGGGGGTTCCCTGCGAGGCTATTATACCAACATTCACTTCGGGCCCATAATCAGGCATTGAACCTTTTTCGGAAAAAGAGATGGCGAGAAAGTTCACTACCAGCTTTCGGGTCAGGTTTTTCAAGCAAAGGCTTCCCCGATTTTGAGAACTCCTTTTACCATGTTCAGGCTGATCGGATTAGGCAGCTGGAGAGACGATAGGCTTTGATTCATCCGTTTTAGACCTTCAAGGGTATATGGGGATATGGAAGGTATGCTGTTTTAAGCAACCTGCCCTATCAGCTAGCTGGCAAAGAAGAATGTCCGATACTGGGAAGAAGCGTAGGCAGCTAAGAGATCGAGATATCTTACCAGCCAGCTCATTAGCTAAACCAGCACAATTCTAAGAGAGTGTCCTGAGCTTGCATCTTTTATAAGAATATATAAGAATAAGAATAAGAGAGAAGAAAAGATGCTAGAAGGTTGTGTTCAGATGGAAGTGGACTGGCTTTAAAGATTTGGCAGAGATAAGATCTAGCAGCTACTGCTAGAGCGCATCTTTCCCAGTCTTATGAAAGGATTTTTCGACTCATGGGGAAATAGAATTTAGCGAGTGGAATACCTGGGCCCAGCTAACATAGTTCACTGCTACTAGCACTAAGGCTAGTAAGACTCAATCAGTCTATTGGGAACTAGAGGAAATATAGACTACACTTAGTGTAACAGTCAAGCAGGAAAGCAGGAAAGTCAGAAAGAAAGACATAAAGCAAGGGAATCAGGTAATCCTACTGCTACTAAGACTACTCCGTCTTAGAGCTAGGAGTTAAAGCGCGGCGTAACGGGGGTTGTCAGCGTAACAGCTGGTGCTCTAATCTGAGCTGAGAGATAGGAACTGCACTTCTACTTGATTTATTCTATGCTATTCCCCCCTCTTCCCCCTTTCCTGTTTAGGAAGATAGCAGCCATTTCAATAGCTGCGAGAAAGAGTGAAGTCGGATTAGCTCGAAGGCTAGGCTCTTTCCCATGGTAAGGACCGAAGGAAGGGATGAAAGGTTCGAAGCCTGGATTAAAGTCTCTATATCCCAAAGGGAAGCAACTGAGCTTGATAGCTGCCATCAAGACAGAATGACTCTTTGCACGATTCCGCAGCTATTCTATTGAAGAAGCTGCTTTTCCTGTTCACGCCTCCGCTCTTGTTGAAGAAGCTGGTATTGGACTGCTTTCCTTGGCTAAAAGGGATCGATCCCACAACCGCTTAAATGCCTTTTGAGGGAATCCACCCCGCTCAAGGCGACGAAAGACCAGGCTATCTCCAGAAAAAGGCTATGGGGAACGAAGGGTCTAAGTAAGGAGCTATTGATAGTGACTAACTTTCACGTGGCGAATTGGGCTTTGGCTAGGAAGTGGACAAACCGTCTCTTGCAAGAATAGGGGGTTACAGAAGTAGGCAAAGAATAGTAGCAGTCCTTCTTTCCTTCGACTGGAGATTGGCTTGGTAGTTCAGAGTAACCGAGGAGAGGTTGAGAAGAAGACAATGAATGGAATGGTCCGGCAGTCGCTATAAAATATCGACTTAGTCTTAGTGAAGCTAGTCCATTAATTAGATCACCTGTGCGTGCCTTATCTATAATAAGTTAAGTAACCGGGTTTTGGCTGAAAGAAGTATCCGGAAAGGGAGAAAAGGTAAGCTATGGTTTACGTGATGCTATGGTCTGTTTCAAATAAAAGCAATACAGTTGACCCTCGATTACCAGTCGCTAATCCTTAGGGCTACTTACTGTTAATACTAGTATTCGCTACATTCCTTGCCTTCACTTCACTCGCTAATAGTAGCCAAGTATTGAAAACGGTTGAATCTGTAGCTCACTTTGTTCACCCTTAGGTCAGCCTTACCATCTCAGATCCCAAATCCCCTATCGGTCTCCTAGTAGTAAAACAGGTAAGACCCTCACCCCCCTACAAGCCAAAGTATCGCAAAAAGTAACATAGAACACTTACAGATATCTACTGTTACTGCAGCTTCCGTTCCGTTCATGGTTCGTCCCCGACACTACATTTGTTATGAACTGTTAGTTCTTTCCCATAGGTCACTTGAATCTCTGAAATGAACCCACCTGCAATTCCACTGATTGATGCATCACCCGCTGTTTTCATTGATCGGCTCCTTATCAGTCGCTCCTTTTGATCAGGCTGACCTAAGGAAGGGGAGGGGTCGTTAGTAAAGAGAAAAAGGGCAAGTAGGTCGGCTTCAAAAGGGCTAGGGTTGCTTTCTCTGTTGGTTGAATTCGAGCAACCCTTGTTTGATTTTCAATTCAATAACGTCCTGGAGGTTCCAACAGAGGAATGGCTCTCATGACCATAAGTTGGTATGCGCAGAACTTCGACAGGTTGTTTGCTCTAGTCAAGTCTTGGGGTTTTTTCTTAGGCAGAGTAACCGTGCCCCTGGCTAACATGCTTTCTAATATAACATATCAAGGGGCAGGAAAGACGACAGACCAATTGAAAGGGACAGGAATAAGGGAAGAAAGAAAGAGACCATCTTGGCCCTAGGAAAGGAATGCTCTTAACTACCATTACTCTCTATCAATGCACACTATCCATCTGTCTATAATTCTCAATGGAAATGGTATACATATAAACGACATACTAAGCAGAAGCGCGTAGACTCAAAAGAAGGGAGAGAATAGGAAAAATGAGTACAAATAGTGAGTGCCACGTAGTAAAGAGCAATAAGACTTCTTTATCGACGGGACGAGAACCAATTAGCATTAAGCAAGAGGCAGGGGAAAGTTAGTAGGTTTTTTCTTGCTTAGCAGAGGATCAATGTGAAAGAAGAGCTAACCGAGGCAAGTGATTTCGAACCAAAAAAGAAGAATTGCAAGAAGGGGATTTGCTCAAAGCAAAGGGGGAATCAAAGGCATTCGCAAACTAACTGATCTATAACAGAAATCACATCCGCGAGAGAAGAAGCAAGAGCCGCAGCCTCCCATGTGGCGCACCCGGAACAGCTTTTATTAAAAGAAAGCGGAAGCCCCCATTCCCCAATTGATTAACTTATTAACTGATTGCGCCTATGAAACACTAAGAATTGACTACTGACTCTATTTGGGCATACTCTTTATCTGTCCTATACGAAAGAAAGGCTAAGTCAGGAAGTCAGTAGAGTAGCGGAGCTCTTTCAGGGAGAAATACATCACTTCAACAGTATTCGCACCTTACTTGATTCTCCACCCGAAGCCCTTGCTGCCTGCCTGGGATGAGCGTCCTCTGATCGAAGTACGAGCTCCTGTTTGCTTTCTGGCAATGAGCTCGCTTAAGCCTGATTGCTTAAGGCTTAATACAGTCATGTTGGATCTCCTAGTCGTACTGCTACCAGGAAGAGAAAGATGAAGGGCTTCGCTCCCAGGTTGATGGATCAAGAAATGAATGAAAGGTTGGAGCCCAGGGGGACAATGGGATGCATTTGCAGAGAGAAATAGAGATGCCGCTGCTACCAAAGGTGCACCCCGACAAAGCTACACTGCCTGAGGAATCATCCCATTTTCTCATATGAAGTCTATCAGCGGTGCTATTTACTATTCTTTCTAGTTCTGACTTGGGAAGCTGATCTCGATCTCAAGAGAAGCGTGACGATCATTCAAAAGGAGAAGGATCGGACCAAAGAAGGTGGTGACGACGTCCCTGTCCCTTGATTGAAGGGGGGTGGATAGGATGGGATTCTGAAGCTGGTACATGCTGCACTGGTCCATGTTTCTGGCAGGCCTGGCATCCCTTAGCATATTTTAGGAAATCGGACAAGATGGTTGGCCAGCAATGGCCATGCCTTCTGATCAGCCAACGCATTTTATGCCCTGCTTGATGTGATCCACATACTATACTCCATCATGGACTTGAAACAAAATTTTGTCGGCTTCTTGCTCACTCACACACCTGAGGAGCAGTCCGTCCTTTCCACGCCGATACAATATTCCGTCAATCAAAGCATAATTCAAAGCTTTTTGTTTTACTGACCTGGGACTTTCTTTAGAAGGATCGGACAAGTACCTGACGAGAGGCTGTTGTCAATCATCCTGCCCGATCTCTTCTGGCTCCATTATGTAACAGTCATCCGTTTTCTGGAATGCTGTTGGAATCGTCCTTTGACCGTTGGTAAATAATTGAATGAAAACTCTGACAAGGCAAAAACCCATTTTCCAATCCGACCTTTGAGAAATGGATGGTATCGATAACATGTGTTTGTCGGTTCTATCCTTCACATGAAATCGGTAACAGATAATGCCGAAGCTTGACCGCTGTGAAATACAGGCACAAACACATCTTCTCAATTGGAGTGTTATTTTTATCTCGCCCCTTACCTTAATAAGGCAACTTAGGTAATAAATCGCTTGTTCTCCTCGACTGAATTTTGGCGCTGCTTTATAGATCTACTAAATGACTTGTTTTCAGATTGAGAAAAGTGTTCCTTACATAGGATAATACACGGTGAGGTGAGAGCGACTTGCCAGCTTATCCTCTTATGGTTTTAGACCCGCCTAACTTCGCTATCGCTTGTCAGCTTCAGTCCCTGTTGAATCGGTTCTATCCGTTGATTTCTGGTTCCACCCTAGGACTATTCCTTCCGTCCGAAAAGCCAAGCCCACTAGAAAATGCCAGAAGATCTTATTCTCCCCTTCCTTAGGTCAGCCTTCGGCCTCTTTAAGTCAGCCTAAAGTCAGCCTTTTTTCGGCCTATTGTTGAGATACTTAAGGACCATCGCTAAGCACTGAAGGCCTCTATGAGGATCTGGTTTTCTACAGATCTAGACTATCAATAGGAGAGCTACTAATAGATAGGTTGGTTGTCCCAAAGACGCTATAGGTTCTAATTAATGGCTTTCCTTTACAACTAGGAGATAGAGATAGCCAGCTTAATCGAATGAAAGAGCAGAAAGAGTCAAAAGGGAATAGTTGAGCTTGGTCTTAGCCAAGGGCCGTAAGGGTTCCGAAGGAACCAAGGCCAGGAAGGGGTTAAGACATCTACTGACTAGAAATCTCTAATAAGAGCTAAGCTATCGAAGGTCCCCCTTTCTCCCCTCTCGATCTGGCAAAGAGCAAAAGGAAGCATTTACACATTACGCGCATAGATCTAGGAGGCTTTTTTCCTAATACTGGCTGGCTGAGTCAAGTATATGGTAACGGCTAATCCAGTCTTTCTTTTCGTCGCTGATCCTACTTCATTCAATGAATCCAGCGGAAACTTCAACTCCTCTTAGATTATATAAGGTTAGAGATCTCTACCGCATTTCTATTTAGATAAGTGACCGAGACCCGGAATGTGAGAGTCGGTGCGTAATGGATCTAGGCCTGCCTTCGAAAGCTCTATCTAAGCAGTAGGGAATACTCGAATTTCCACCACAGAGAAAGGGTCAAAGCCCTCTTTTCCTCCCTTGATTCAGTCGGATAGTACAACGATCGTGCAAGAGTGCGCCTTCCCTCTTTCATGCCTTTGATAGTTCTCATTTGTTTGATGAGATTGTCCAGGCCTAGTTCCCTCTTGTAGCTGCCATCGAGAAGAACAATACCGGATTGATGAAGAAGGGGGGGATCTATCAGCGGCGTTGAGCACTTTCTCTCGTTGTGAGTGACCTGCACGTAAAGGAGAATGCTTCGAATCTTCTGCGGATTTCTTTCTATTAGTAGACCGGGGTTGCAGTGGTTAGATAAGGCGGAGCTAAGCCCACTCCATTCCTAGACGATGTCCTCGCTTGCTCTATGAATTGACTCCAAAAGAGACCTTTTCCTAGGCACTAGATCTTATCCCAACCAAAGTGAAGGGAATCGTGGACTTTGGGAAGAGGTCTTTAGCGGCCAAGAAGCTTAGATCGGCTGGATCAAGGTTAGGCTTCACTTGACTTGCTTACAGTAGCGATGGTTGAAGGAGGCAAGAAAGCTTTTCTATATATGTATGTAGGCCAGCGTGACAAGCTTCCCTTCAGTCCTTGGCAATGGGATCGGCTCCTTGAGCGGCTCTATCAACTGATCCTGCTGGAAATCACTGAACAAGAGATTCAATCCCGGATTGAAAGCCCGAACCTAGGAAATAGCCTGCTTCTCTGGTAGCGCTAGCACTGGACCTAATCCCATCCCAAAAAGCCTCCCCGTTTTCATTTCCTAGGGCATTTTGGCCTGAACCATCTTTCCCTGAGTAGACGGGGTCTGGAATGGATATTTTTGAGTAATCCAATGGCGACCACCTCTGAGTATTGGATTTCTTCCTTTTGATAAAAGCTGCCTCTCTACTGGCAATTAACTTAAGGCGATCTACTCCAGAATAGCAAATAGCAAGAGAAAGGGATAGTGATTCTTGCCAATCAACGTCTTCTGAACCAGGATAAGGATCAAACTCTTCTCCAGATCTCGTGGCATCAAGCCGCTTTGTTTACTAAAATGACCCCGAAACCCAGTACTTTTAGGAAAGATCTTCGTGAGCAGTTTTCGATGGCGAAGAAGGTCGAAATGGACCATTTTGAGTAGGTTAGGGGCCGTCCCTAATTAGAAAGAGGGTCTTCCAACCGGGGTTAGAACCAGGTTCTCCAGAAAGGAGCAAGTCGACGCAACTCCGGATTGATTTTAATAAGAGTAGACGGCCACGGCCAGGGATGGTATAGTTGGTCCAGCCCTTACTTCATGGCAATAGAGAAAGGCTGTTGCCGTTAAGCCGGCGTAGACTGCCTGGTTATTTGGATCACATTAACCGATCTTTCTTTACACGCTCCAATGACCAGAATGGAATTGATCTATATGTAGCAGCATCTTTGAGAATGGAAAGCTCTGAGACACGATCCGAAGTGGATGCGATCCAAAACTATCTTTATTTGCTTGCGTCCACCCCGGGAAAAAAAAAAGTCCTAAACCAGGATCCATTTGAGAGGGCAGATCGTCAGCCCGACCAAAGGCAAAATCAGAGAAATTCTATCCATTACATCCTGCTGGAGTCCAGCCTTCAAGTTGGCTATTCGTACGTCTCCAGGCTCCCCGGTCACCCACGACGAGACTTGAAAGCTGCTTTCTACTTCGGCATGAGGATTGGATTGATCAGATTAGTTCTCAACTACTTTGATAGAGGCTTTGGCTTGAAACCATCTTCTGGGGCATGACATAGACGTTGACGCAAGAACGGTAAAAAGGTAAGAACCCGATTTTCCTTCTATTGAGCCATTTTGAAATGACTTCTTTTAATAACCGTAGCCGTAGCGAGCGAGAGCATTAACGTTAAGCGCTCTTTCCGGCTAAGGAGGGATTCTTTGACCAAATAGGCTAGACCCCGCTTCCTGGAGAAGAAGGTTAAGGGGAAGGAAGGGCGTCGTCAGTCTGTCTGGATCAAGAAATGGTCCTAGAAAGGAGGCTTTTTCACCGCACCGCTTTAGCACCTCGGTCTGGCTTCGAGGAAAAGTCCGCTTCACTTCGTTCAGCTCCTTAAGTCGCCCTCCCCTTCACCAAAATGCAATTTGCTTTCTTTTGGAAATGCTAATGCACTCCTTGCACGGGCTCTAGCCCTATTATTTATATATCCTGGTCAGATTGACCAATCCTAGAGCATTTGCTACTCACTCATTCTAAGCCTTGCAATCCCTCTAAGCTTTAACACATACTGGGCCAACCTCTATGTCAAGGATCTACTATGCTACCGTCCCACTAAGAGATCTGGAATTCTCATCTTCACCATTTCCTGATGAAGCAAGCTTTCTTTCGTCATCAAAAGATATGATTTTCGGGGGGGTGCTCCTTTTTCCTTTCACTCACTCAGTCCTGTCCGCCGTTACAGGTGAGCTACCTGCCTCTCTCTCGCCTTCCCTTTCTGCAAGATGCCTCGGGCCCTAGTACTTCCTTCATGATTTCCTTTTTGAGTATAGCCGCCTGGGATCTTAGCACCCCAAAAATCACAAAGCGAAGTGGGAGCCGGCGACGCACAAGAGCCTTGACATGATCTTGGATCACTAACCCGATCCTTCTTTCATGCAAGACCCAATTTCATTTGATCGAAGAGCGAGACTCACTGATCAAAAGGACCAAGCCGGGTGGGATAGAGCTAGCGACTAGGGCCCAGACCCTTCTATACAAGACCGGCTGAAGGCGCTAAGACTCGACTTTCGGAGCCAGATTGAGCAATGGCTACAAGTAAGCGTCCGTACTTCTCTACGTAGGCCCAGCGTTTAGAGCTCGATTTCGATCCTTTGAATCTGTTACTAAGCCTGTGTTTGAGCTCTATGCCTTTGCGCGCTAAGGCTTTCTTGGCTAACCCGACACCCTGATGAGCGCGGTTAGCATTAAGTGAGAAGGCACTGACTATGAGACCTCCGATCAAAGAACAGAATTAGTGCTTTAAATTGACTTCTTTCCATCCATCACCGGACTCGGTCCCGCCGATCGGGAAGATCCAAAGAACCCATCCATTTCAAAAGCAGAGAAAATCAAAGAAACGGAACCCAGAGAGAGAAGAAAAGCTTACCGAGGAGATCAGGAATGAGGCTCCGATCGACGGCATTCCAGAGGTAAGACGACGAGATTCCTCTGAGAATCGGGTACAAGAACGTATTGTCGCCGCAGTTAACGGAAGAGTCCCCGAGGACGAAGAGAGCAGAGATTAGAAAGAGCGCGAAGAGAGAGCGGTTAGCGAAGAAGCCAATTTCCTCCCATCCATCCCCCATCTTGCTCTAGAAGAGAGATGAAAGGAAAGGGAAAAGATAGTGAGACTAATGGTGCTGGGGATGCACCGTGGACTGAGATTGTAACTAAACCGACTCAAAGAACGAATACCTATGACTGAATTGGTCACTTGACTGCTAAACCGAGTCTGTTGACTGTGTTGAAAGACTAGGTCATCGCCCATACTTTGATGATTGGTTTTCACACGACTCTGCTATCAGAATAGGTCAATTGGTAGGCTAACAACTATATACATAGTCTATCGTTCCCTCTGAGTGAGACGAAGTGCTTACCAGCCCGACTTTCATTATTTACTTCAATATCCTGCCCTGATGGCAAGCGGGCATTAGGAGACCGGAAGTCGAAGAGTTAACTTCAAGAAAAAATAGACGAAAAAGAGCCTAAAGCCAAGCGAACAAGAAAGCTACTAGTCCTACATATGATTCCCCCTATTTTGACTTCCTATGATGGTTGCCTTTCTGTTGGGCTTGAGGTTTCATATTTATAAGCTGGCGATTATGCTCATTTCTTCGGGTGTGCCTGCAGCTGTGCCTCTTAGGGTTGGGGACAAGGCAATGCCAATTGATGAACACGCCAGTTCAATAACAAGAGGAGCGGATCAATAGCCAAAGTGGACCAGAGATCATAGATCATGGACCAGGGGCTAGTCGTAGATTCGTTTTCGGTGATCAGTGACGAATGCGGCGGTGCCTACTATTACTATCTATATATTAGTGTTCCGATTCAGGTGCCCGTTGCTGGGCATCATACCTACACTATACTAGGAAGCATAGACACATATCAGGGAAACGGCTCTTGCTCTGATGTTTGACAGCCCCCCCTATCTATCTAATAAGGTTTTTTGCCTCTGCTAATGAAATCCAATCCGCAGGCACCTGCCTATGTGTCTGCCGCTTGCACTATATCATATTCATTCTACGCTTTTTTAGGACTTTCTAAAAGAAAGGTATGAGAAAGTATGGGGTGAAAGAAAAGTGAGGCTAAAGCCCCTACCTTTGGGTAGGTTGGTGACTTGGCTCCCCGCTCGGTCTCGGTAGGATGATGATAAGCTGAGATTCAAGATTTCAGGCAGTTGAGAAAGCGGCTTGGGATAGAAGTAGTGGAGAATCCATTCATCGCCCTTCCTTTTAGAGTTGGCACTTCGCGATCTGTCAGTACATGTACACGACCGGTCAGCGGGAAATGGAGATGCGGAGATGAGTATCCAAATGCGAAGTTTTGGTAGTTCACGTTTTGCCTAGTCTATCTATAAGTTTGGGAGTCTCCCAAGCGCCTCGAATCAATGGTAAAGTATCCTAGAAGTCTTTCTTTCATACGGCGGTTATCCGGAAACAACGCTTTTTGCTTAAGAGAGGGGCCCGTGGGGCCAAAGTCAAACTTAGTGTGCAGCTAGGGCATACGTTGAGCCAGCTTTTCCAGATCGGACCGCGTTCCACCAGTCACGAACGAGTCGAAAGAGATGGTGATCAGAGGTAGACAGCTGGGCAAGCTCCACAAGAGCTGAAGCTGTAGTTTCAAATCCAAGAAAGAAAGTCTTAAGCAGACTTCTGGATAGAGGTTGCCAAAGTACCTGACTCACTAATAAAAAGGGCTTGTTGCCCGCTCTAAACTAAAGGAATTATAGCTTGGCCGAAAGAGCAGAGATATAGGCTAGAAATAAAATCCGTGTATGAAAAGTCCCTAAAGAAGGGGCTTGGGAACGTGGCTAAACTACACTCCCTTGAGAAGGGAGATAGAATAGAAAGAGCGTTAGGGTCAGTTAAAGGGGACTTTTTCTTCTGTCCACAGATCAAGTCGTGGGTGACATTTCTGCTTTCCGCAAACTTCTTCTTTGCTCAACAGACACTAGAGGAGCCCCTTTTATGGCTACCGTAGTTCTTGGTGCCGCCAGCAGGATTGTTTCATTGGGCTCAAGCTAAGATTCCGCTCGTGAGCGTAATGGTATAAGCCTGAATCAAGTTACAACCTAAGATCTATGACCATATGGACTTCGTACACCTCTGATTACGATCAACGGTAGGCAACACCGTAGAAAATGTATGCCGGTCCACGCCTACTCGCCAGTGAATGCTTCTTTCTTAGTCTAGCCTTTCCCTACCCCACTCACCGATTAGGAAAGCCGCACATACCAGGCACTCTATACTCTCGTTTTTTGTAGACTAACCCATTCCCCCTCGACATCTATTAAACAAGACCAGACTATGGTGGTTGGCGTACCAAAGTCCTAATAAGCTTGAATTGGCTACTGGGGGCATCGGTTTGTGTGCGGGCATAAACCATATTAGACAGAAATAAGAGAAGAAAGGAAGGGCTTCTCCCCTTCAGGCTATAGCGGAGCTGAGCCCGCTGGGATAAGAAGACTAGAATCAGTTGAAAATGCTCTACTTTACCCACTTCACCAATAAAGGGAACGTCTCCCCCTGAACCCCCCGAGCTATTGAACCATCACAAGCTCTCTTTTCGGAATGGGTAGGGGCTAGAAAGGCTGTGTCTAGAGCCAGTAGGCGAACCAGCTTCTCCGCCTCCTTCACTTGGGGAAATAGAATTGGCATTGTCAGTCTCGTGCCTATCGGTTCTATTGATTGAAAGAATACGGAATCTTTTCTCCAGATTGAAGACAGGTCTTCTTTATCTACGCAATTATGCTTGCTTCCAAGTCTATTCGCACTTGGAAGTGTTGTTGTGGCTGAAGTGAGGTCAAGCCCAGATTGCGCCTATGAAACTCTTAGCCATTCCCGAAAAGGAGACTTCTCTGGCGATTCTCAAAAAGTGTAAAAAGGACCGGACCGGGGATTGAGATCTCCAGTAGCGTTTTCTTTGCTATCACCCGTTCTTCGGGGGTGAGGTCCAGGTCAGCTTGATTCCCTTCGACCGATACAAAGGAAGAGAGGGGCTGCCGGCCTTGTTGCATAGGCATATGAGGATTTCCTCTGTTCTGATTCAATCAACACGATTAGCCTAAGGGCTAAGGCTAGCTCAGGTATGGATAGTGTAAACTAGGGACTTGGTAGCTCCTTGTTTCTGCCCCAATTAGGAGTGGAGGAAGACTTGAAGGCTTTGTCCACCAACTTTAGGTTATATAAAGACAATTCGCTCTAGCTCTAGTTTTCTACAGGCGGTGGCACTCATATTCGACCTCTCTTTATCTTCTCATTACAGGAGATCGCTATCGCTTGCCCCGACCTCATGAAGAAGTGGAGGAAGACCTAGGGGCCATATTCCACCCGTTCCGGTTAAGCCTCCTACCCAGCAGCTCAAAGGAAAGAGCAGCAAACTCAAGAAGCGCACTCACTAATCGCTCGCTAGACTCAAAAATAAGATTGACGAGTCGCCGCGAGCTATGATTTTGTTAGGCGAGGAAGCTATCCAATCGCCTTTAGCTAATCGAGAATGTTGTTACCCAATTCACTATCCCCACGGTTGGGGCTTTTGAGGCATCTAGTTCAGTAGCGGAGGAAGAAGTGACATAAGTTAGGGTTGTTTCCACACCTGAACCTGAGGACTAATCCGAAGAAGCTGATACAAGGTTCGCAGATGCTGACACACAAAGTATGGAGTTTCCAACTGATTGACCAACTAGGTGGTTAGGAGTTGAACCAGTAGCAGGAGTTGCGCCAGGAGTTGAGCCAGGGGTTTCCAACAGGGAATCAACCGAAACTTCAAGATCAGCCGCAGGGGATTCCTCTAAAAAGGGATTCGATTCCAATACAATAGAAGAAGAGTTCCTTACGAGCCCAGAGGAGTTTACCAGCTCAACAGACCTCTCAAAAGAGTAGGAGGACTTAGCAGACTAACTATTCCCGAAGATGCTTGATCGGGGGAACTAGCGAGACCAGGCTAACTAAGCCAACAAGGAGAGGTTATGTAATACGCTCGACCGACAGGGAGAGGAAAGACACCTTTCGCCTAACTTCCATCCCTTAGTTTGAGCTTGCTTGCGAACTCAGAAGATTGGCATGTGTATGGCTGCGAGAGCGGGGGAGAAGAAGATTTAGACTTAGACGACAACGCCTAAAGCGGAGTTAGCCCAACCGTCAGCAACCCTAGTAGTCAAGTTGCAAGCGGAGGTGAGATCAGGAAAGGAAAAAGAAAAAACCCTTATTCCGGGTGTGAGCCATAGCACAGGGACTCTCGGTTGGTCGTAGAAATGAAAGAGTTCACAGTTTTCGCTAGTGAAGCTTTAAGAGATAGGTCGGCTAGTTTGGTGCGAAACTGGTATTTCGATAATCTTAGGAGTAAGCCAACAAGGAGAAGTGTTCAAAGACTCATAGAATGAAGTGAGATGAGAAGTGTCAGCAAGCGTTCGAACAGATCAAAGAATGTTTGATGAACCCGAAGGAATTTCAAATTGGGTCCCGACGCGACCAGGAAAGCCTCTTGTGTTCATTTTTACCTTTACCGGGAAAACACTTTCATCATCGACTTCGAATGAAATAGAATACCTTCCCTTCCTGAAAACGAGATGACGACCGAAAACACATGTGTGGACACAAGAGAAAATAGATCGGATTCTTGGCCATCTATAATGCGGAAATGACATCGACACCCGAAATCGCGTATGTGGACAGAATCGAATCCGATGTGTGACATTCAGTCTACTCTATGGGAAGGAATGCAAGTGAAGGCTTTGAGCGAAATCCCATATACAGGGAACCTCTCTTCAGGAAATAAGGCTAACTTCCTGCTTTTTATTTTATATCTTAGAATTGAAAGACCTAATTTTGAATCTAGGCTTTGTCTACTTGAATGGCTTCCGGTGGGCTTAACAAACCTAGATAGTCCTCTTCTTTAGCCTCGCACATCAGCCGAGTCTATCTACCTTGACTGATAGGCTGCCACGGTACATAGCCAGTCGAGCATATAGAGGATTCACCATTCAAGACGAAGAAAGAATGCCCTCATCTTCAACCACTCCAATGCCGAGCTAGTCCTCTATGTTTGGAAATGTCCGAGCACTCCAACGTAAATAGGAGAGGCTAACATGTTGAATAGAGAAGGCTAGCATCAATAGTAGTAAAGTAAAGACTGACTGGCGGAATGAAAGAGTGAGCTTGCAATGATGATAGCTCACTCATTAGCAGCTGCTTAGCATCCACCTTATATCACTAGGATATTCCTCTCAGTAGCCTTCATACATAGCTTCATTCAAGCAAGTGTGCTCGTGGCTCCATTCTACGAGATAGTACAACCCGGGGGGGTTGCCTGAGCGAATATCCCAAGCCATAGCTAGGGCCATCGAATGCTTATCATCTCTAATACACTGAAGTCAACCCTACGGACGGAGTAACTCGAGCGATAGCGATGAGGGATTCATTCAGTTAGATAGATCATTCAGGTACTTCTTCCTAGTAAATAAAGGCTCAACACAACAACCATTCGCCTAAGTTTCACCACCTACTGCATGACCTTCTCCGGATG
This sequence comes from Trichilia minutiflora, assembly GCA_035590515.1. Taxonomy (NCBI): domain Eukaryota; kingdom Viridiplantae; phylum Streptophyta; class Magnoliopsida; order Sapindales; family Meliaceae; genus Trichilia; species Trichilia minutiflora. The sequence goes on along the minus strand of JAVXUL010128084.1, from coordinate 5,245 downwards.
GGTCCTCTCTCTTGCTTAGATGCTTATCTTAAGGTAGGACTTTCTGAGCTTGATGTCTGTCCTATACGGGCAGCCACTCCCATAAGACCAGCCCCGCGCATAGACAGACTCATTCCTCCGGTCAGGTGCAAGAGCTATAGGCCCGCCCGGGCACCCATCGCTTCAATACCAACAGCCTCCTAAGGAAAGAAATTTGTCAATCTAGAGTACGCTGCTCTCCGACGAACGAGGGGAACAAGAGGACTCTCTCAACAAGCTTTACTTATTCCCTCTACTGGTGAGCTACCTCGGTCCTCTCTGAACCATCTACCTCTACGAGCGACCAGCCTACGGGAATTTTCTCATTCAAGGTGTGGCTCATGAAAGATAAGATCGAAACAAGTACATGCTCCGAGACACAACACAGGTCCAGGCTAGACCCGGCCCGGTCTGAGGCTGAGGTGGGAATCCATCGGTGTAGGGTGGAATATCTCGAGGTGATATCAACTTGTACAAACTTACAAGTACTTCTTTTTCCTTCTACTTCTAAATCCTAAGTGTAACTCAGATCCCTACTTCGGCCTGGTATGGGAGAATAGGACAAGAGAAGAAGACTGAACCAACGTAAAGGGGTATGCACGCATATCAGATCCGATTCAAATGAGCAGTAGAGCAAGGTTGACCAGGAGGGAGAGGAGCGGTACCAGAATGCAATGAGGAAGAGAGATTCTACGACCACCATGGTTGGTATTGGAAACTCTCTCAAATTGACTGAGCGTCGAACGGACGGGGCCGAGCCCGGAATGCGTAGTGCCTGCTGCTCGGGAGCCGTGACAAGGCGAGTTTTAGAAGACGATATAAAGCTTTCCATGAATGAAGGAATAAAGCAAGCAAATAGGCATTCATAGAATCGATTGACATGTTCCCAAATTGCAGACTTCATCCAAAATAGGCTGGCGTTAACGCCTTACTAAACAGGGCTCCATGGAATTTCACAGCCAAGAGCTAACAAGATCGTTGTTAGCTTTCCAATCACCGTGTATTGGATCTGTCGTTCCAAAATTGACCTATTTATTCGCCGACTTTCTTCTTTCCTCCCAGGAACAACTGAACTGCCTGAGACCTTTGCAGAAAATTGTTTACATTTTTGCGATGAGGAACAATTTGCAGGCCTGGCTTTGTCATTTGGCGAGAAACCGAACACTTCATTTGCGGTGATTAGAGAGGGATTTTGAGTGAAACATGATGTTTGTGAAGTACCCTCTGCTGCCATTAGATGTAATGGAGCAAAACAAAACACCCATGAACAAACAGAAAAAAAACAGCAAGCAAGTATGTATGCTGTTAATAGAACAAAAGGTGTGCATGCTGCTAGCAGAACAAACAAGACGAAAAAAAAAAGGAGTCTAAATAAGAACAAAGGAACACACAGCACCAAGAGCAAGCAAAGAAGAGGAAAGCAAAAGAAGAAAGAGGGAAAAGCGGAAAGCAGTCAAAACGTGATTGTTTGCTGCTGCTAATCGAGAAGAAAACAGTTAATATAACAGCAAGTGTATATGCCCAAGAAAATAACAGGGCAAAGTGCGGATTTGCAAGCAGAAAAAAAAGGAAAAGAGTTCAGTGTGGAATGAAGAGAGAAAGAGAGGGAAATTAACGCGGGGCTGCTGATAACAAGAAAAAAAGGCAGAACACCTTACCATCCTTTCCCGAAAGCCGAGCCCTTATTGATTGCGTCAAAGGCGCGTATATCGCGCTTATAAGGAGCCCTTTTGAGCTAAACAACGCCTACCCTTACCCCTTGCTTTCTATCGATATGGGCCAGCAGATTCCAGGTGTAAATCAAAGTCAGAAAGCGCCCTAATTACCTTTGACTAGCTAGCAGCGCTTTTGGGGCCATAACTACAGGGCAAACCGTGGAGAGGCAAACCTTAACTTACCGCAGCTCAATGAGGTACCAATCCAGTAAGACTACCACCCACAAACCAAACTTAGGGGATCCTATCAACCCTTCTCTGGGGTCGACCCATCTAGTCGATCCGACAGGGAAGGGCGATGAGAGGAACAGAAGGTCGAATCCACGCTCCACTTCAAGGTCTCTGAGCGGAAGAGAGGGAATAGCTGGCTGATAGGTGCCCAGGCCGGGACATCATTCCTTTCTCCTCCTCTAGCTGCTGGTGAGGGGCAATCGACCGATCCCTGGAACCACATTTGTTGATACGTATATGGATAGATAGATAGCGACTCTTCCTCTCGATGGCGAGGGACAGAAAGAGAATCAGCTTTCATCGGAATATCCGAACTTCAAAGGCAAGAGACGAAGAGACAATAAGTTCATTTCCAGACCATGGGTCACAGAAAGGATCGGATCGAAGGGAGAACCCCCCATCCTAATCTGTCATTGAACCAGCAGTCGAAGACAGGCTAGCTTATTCCATTTCACTATCCGGCCAATCAAGCAGAAGGGCTTTCTTTTACTTTTAAGTAAGTAAGTTCGGAAGAAACGGTTAAGTCAGTTGGTCCCGGGGCTTCTACAACCATATTTAGGAAGGAGACTAAAAAAAGGGTCAGATTCATATGCTTAGGGAAGTTCCGGTCAAGTAACTATCAATCCATCCAGTAGAGAATTCAACCAAGCAGGGCAGGTCAGTTGGCTCCATTCCAGACGTTTATCCAACCAAGTCCCCAGAAGGAAGGGAAGGCCCGGAAGCAGATACAGGATCAGCCCTGCCCTATTAGAGAAGGGAACCGCTTACCTATCGGATAGTTTGTGATCCACTAGGGAACAAGTACGCATTGCTTACCGTGCGAGCGGCCCATTGTTCCTCCCTCAGCTTCTCGTAGACACCTGAGCTCTGGCACAACAGGGGGTAGCCCTCACATCTCTCGCCCAAGTTCAGCGGACTCAATCGCACCCTTCCTTCGTCGTATAGAAGAAAGAAGACGATCTAACCCATAGAATCAAGGGTCAGCATCAATCAATCCAGGCCAACAGCAAGCCAAGCCGTCCAGCTAGGGCCAACCCAGAATCGAGTTTATAACCACTGTTCAACATCACCTTAGCAACCATCATGCTATTGGCGGAAATCTTGGGTCTTGCTGGGACTGATCCTTCCGCCCACCCTTCAATCCAATCCTAAGGGGAATTCAAAAACTAGAGAAACCCCGGAAAATGGATGAAAACACGATTGATATTCGACTTCAACTATATTAAATTAAGGCAAACTAGAAAGAATTCAAGAAACCAAAGCGACAAAGTGCTTATTCCCACGTAGGAAATGCCTTAATCCGCGCACTACGGAGCAAGCGGGGCTTAGTCAAGAGGAAGGCTGGCGAGACCGGTAGACCGATAGGGAGGTAGGAAACTAGCTAGCGTAGGCAGCAAGTGGAGGCTTAAAGTTTAGGTCTCAAAGAGCAAGGCGTCAGGTTGTTCTTGCCCCCTTTATTATATTAATTAGTGCTTAGACTTATACTTGTATATAGTAGGGTTGCTGATTAAGGGGAAGAGCGTCGATCCCTTTTCCGTCCGCGTATAGATGAATTTGCTGATTCGAAGACTGCAGCGATCTCTCGCAGCTTGAGTTTACACTTTAAGCGCGCTCCCTCTAATCTGAAGAAGTAGGAGGCATTTGGAGATAGGCTTTGCTCAAAGCAAAGAAGAGGTTACTCTTGACTCCGGAAACTCTATTCAGAGAGAGTTGCATAAGGTCAGGTAGAAACTATAGCCAGTTCAGAAGGCGGGCCTATCAAATCAAATAGTAACGGGTAGAAGAGACAGGCTGGTGGGAGTCGACTCGTCAGCGGGTAGATCCGTCTGGCCTTTCTATCAGTCTATTGTTTTATCCGCATCTTCCTGTCTTTCAGGATTACCCAGCTCAGCTAACTGACAATCAATGCACACCAACCAAATCTAGATTAAGAAAGCAAACTAAGCGTGAAAGAGATCGAATCGCGTTTCTAGCTTAAAGTAGGAAGAGTTCATTCAATTCATATTCCCCTTAATAAGTTCCTGCATTCAAGCCCGGTATTTTTGATAGAAATCCGTTCTGTACTTCCAGCCTACGCTCGGTCAACCGTCTCTGGCTCTGGGATGGCTGCCTTTTCAGGTGCTGCTTTGCTTCCTGATTTCCCTAGTTCGTGGCTAGCTGGTCAAGTGAGAGAGACCTATTCGATCCCCAGTTACCGATTCAAGCAGGCCAGCGAGCAATGAAAGATCAAAGGCAAGGGACATGGCCCTTGCCGATTAGACACGACACGCTACGGATGATTGCCCTAGCCCAAACAACCTAGTAGCCAGCTGGAAGAGCAGCATCTGCCCCGCCCACTGCTTCAGTGAATTCCTTTCCGTACGCATCCCTCGTTTGAACTGCCTTCTGTAATCCGTATATGGGAAAGAGCGAGACAGGACAGTCAGTGGTTGTCAGCCCACTCTTCCTGACCGAAGCAAGAGAGCGGACCGAAAGAAGCAAACGAAACGGAGGAGCATAAGCACTTGGTTCACCAATCGGCAGGCCAGCATCTCTATCAGAGAAAGGATCACTAACCCGGCTTTGAAGGCAGAAGGTAGGAGTTCACAGCTCGGCTAGCCATTCTCGAACAGATTGAATTGAGTAAAGGGCCCATACTGACCCAAGATCGATGTCGAAAGCATTAAAGACGCTAACAGGGGATGCGGACGGAACTACGGCCAAGCAAGCCTCATCAGAAAGTTAGAGTTTCAAAGTAGTACCCTCCTCAAAGAAAAGGCAAGCCCGAATCTTCCAATCGTTTATCGTAGGCTCTTACCACTAGCCGCGTAGGAGTTGTCGAGTGGACCTTATTAGCTTGTTTGGCTTTCAGCTAGCCCTTTGCTTTCTTAAGTCATGCCCGGGCAGGCAGCTTCCAAACCAGAAAAGATGGGAGCAGAACAAGCTACTACGGAAGCCGACTGTCGAAGACGCTTAGCTTGAAATGGAATTAGAAACTAGCAAAGTGTCCTTATCCTTAATCAAAGATATCACTTTAAGAGAACCCCTATGAGAGATTTGCTTTGGTTGAGCCATAAAGAAGTAAGAAGGAATTGCCATCTCCAGAATCCAAGAAGGACTTGCCTGAGGAAGAATAGAAGAGGGAAAGGAAACTAGCTAGCGTAAGCTTCACCTGACTTTCATAGGGTTGCTAGCCGAGCTGCTTACTACTTGCTGGATGCCTTAGCCGATTCGGATTGAGGCACCGGCCTTCTTCTACTTGAAGTCGAATGCCTTCTTTTCTTGTAAAGGGACAGCGCACT
>JAVXUL010128063.1:0-16068 GCA_035590515.1 Trichilia minutiflora | reverse complement strand
AAATTGTAATGAATGCTAATATTTATTGGTCCACATTTAATTAATATATTACCTTTGATAATCATGTAAAAATTATTTTAATTATAATCATTAATTTATGTACCATGTTTCTATAGTAAACCAAGATCCAATAATAATTAACACATAGTAATAATAAAAAATAAAATCTAATTACTAAACATTTAGATTTTTAGAATTTTATTTTCACTAAAATCTGACTAATATATTTTTTTAAATTAGGGTGAAGGATAGAATAGGTCCAAATATATTTTTAATCCCATATTTATTCCAAGAGTTAAAAGTCCATGAATTTGTTATTTGCATGATAACGAAAAAGAGTAATTTTAATTAATTTTATTGTCAACTTCTAATTAACAAGGTAGTTAAATTTAGTGGCATGATCGTTGTACGCCGCAATTTAATTTGCATGCTCAATGATTAATACATTCATTTTTAAAATTAGTTGATCATGTGAAGTATTAATTACGCCTCAATTTTGCATGCTCATAAATGAAGTTTGCCTTGTTTCACGAAATTTTTGTTCAACTTTCTTTTTTCTAGAGAATAAATTAGACACAAAAATTCAACCATACATTTACTATGATAACTGTATCCAATATCAAGGTCTCAAAAAAGTGTCAGCATCAGTACATACTCAAATCTATGAATGATGGTTATATTGTATGACATTTGACATTTTATTAAAATGATCGTAAATTAAGGAGAAAGAATTAGTATTTCAACAGAACTTTACAAAGTGAAAAAATTATTTCAAAAAGTGTAGCTTAAATGATGTAATGCTTATTATATTGATATTGAAAGTATGTAATATAAGATCAAGAATAATCAAAATTTATTATTCATTGTATAATTTTTTGGGATGTAGATTTTGGAATAAATTTTTAGATATTAGTGTTACTTAAAACATAAATAAATTACATTTTTATTAAGCTTTCTTTTTTTTAGTAAGTTCAAATAATTTTTTGGTCGTCATCAAGGAATGGGGGATGTGAAAGCAAGAGGTTAAGCGATTGATTCTTTTTTTAAAAAAAATCTTTATAGTGCTTTATTTTAATGTATTTATAATAGTTTTTTTATTGGTTGATATAATAACCAAAGTAACATTTTGTCCCCTAATTTGGTTGTGGTTTTGTCTGTTTTACTTGTTTTGAAATTGATGCTTCACTCAGAATTCATCTCGTTTTTATAAAATAAATGAAAATGTAATTTTTATTAGCATGTATAGTCTTCCAACTTAATTAATTATTTAAGTTTATTACTTAAATTAAGCAAACAATCTAGCCATTTATTAAGTTATCAAGAAAGCTTAGTTAGGTCTATATTCATGCCAAATTCTGAACCGAAAAGGAGAAAACTAAGACCTCAAGATAAAGACCTATGATTTACTTAAGTCAATTAATTGCTTCTTGTTATACAAAATTCAGCACAAAATCAATTGTTTTAATATTGATTTTCTTCTTGATAAACCGCCCCATTGAAAAAGGTTAATAAGTATTGACTACATGATTAATTACTAACTATTTAAGGGATATGCTTTCACACTGTAATTATAAGAGTTGGTTTCTGTTTTACTTCAAAGTTTGGATTAAACATCTATGCGAGATTAACTTTCACTTTGAATAATTGGTTTTTTATTCTTTTCCGTTTCACAAATTTCAATAAATTGAAAAATAATTGTTATCACTTAAGATAACTACGTACATACATACATCATCAAGCAAGACATATATAAGAGTTGGCTACTCTTATGCATAAGTACATATGACAAAATTTCATGAACTCCATTTACATTTACACTAAAACTTGAATAGTTTGTTTACAATTGTTTTTCATACAATTATTTTGAAAACTTAATTAATTAAGTCATAGTTATATAATGTTCCAAAGTCAATAAAATAGAGGGAAAAAAATCCGAAAAAAGAAGCCCCAAAACATGGAAATCTCAATTTGATGATGAATGTAGCAACATTCACACCAAAAAACTCAATACTGCTTCTGTCTTTGTGAGAAATGAAAACAATTTAAACTGTTCCGGAAGTACTTTTATGTGTATTGCGTGGCTCATGGGAATAACCAAACCTATTATTTCCATGAATTTTGGGACATGCATGTTCGAAAAAAAAAAAACAAGAACAAAAGAGTTTGATTCCTTGGGGATTTGTGTGTGCATGAGTTTGATTTCGGGATATATTCAGGACCAAAATAAATAAAAACGTATAAAGTGCAGTGTTTAAAAGATGTATTATAAGTGAGCCATAGTGTCTTGATTTATTAAAATAAAATAAACAGTTCAAGAAGTTACTTCTACTGTGTCACTAAGTAGATCCGATATGAACTCACTAGGGTTAAGTTCAAGTCAAAAGCACTTTTCTGACATATAACACATTGAATTATTTTTTTAAGGCAGTTGTTATATTTTAAATGTGATTTTGAGTTTTTCAATTCAAACGTGGGGTATTGTTGATGTGTGTATGTGTTTGAATAAGAAAAAACTCAAAGTCCCACATTGGAGAAAAAAGCCTTTTGTATATAGTATTTATATAACTTCACATCAAGAGAGTTTGGTTGACTAACAAGGCTTAGGTTGACCTTATTGGAGCTCCTATATACACCCACACATATATACACCCCCACACATATCCCCCACACATATCCCACACATATCCGTATATATATTTTAATTAATTCATTATTATTTTAATTAATTCATTATTAATTCAAAGTTTATAATTTTTTAGAATTGTTGTATTTCTTCTAAAACATTATACCTTTACATATTTAAATCAAAAGGTTATAATTTTTTATGAAAAATTATAATTCTTTCAAGAGTTATATCTCTTGAGTATTTTATCTATAAAAGAAAGTCGGAAGATTACAGAAAGAACAACAATTTTTTTAAAGTAAGAACACTCTGTCTGCAAGAAATAAATATTCTACACTTTACCTGACTTTTGAGTTTCATTACTTAAACTCAGAAGAATTGATAGTTAGATCCTGGGAGATAAACTCTGTTATCCTTCAAACAATCCGAAAAGGGAAGAAATATTGTCTTAGGATATTAATTGCACCCGTGCAAGCCTCTATCATTCGATTTATAAAAAATTTTATATTTATTTATACTGTATATTAGTTCTGTTCTTAATTTAGTTTTACTATATTATTCAATTTTAGTTTATTTCTATTAATAAACTGTGACTGTGATTGTTGTAGTTTTAACAATATGTACTTTGGGCTGATCGCATGGCTTGTTCTTATTGAATTACTTGCAATCCAATTCACAAATGGTGTTCTGCCACTTGGAAGCATCGGAAGAACCACAATTCATGCCCTTAAAAATGATACGTTTGATTTTCAATAATTATTAATTTGACCATATATTATTTACATATATATGTATACAAAAATTCTTACAAAATTAGGTAAATTCATACGAAATCTTCTGATGCATTTGATTACATGTTTAAATTGATGTATTTAAAAACTGTACAAATAATGATGTTTTTAAAAACTAAAATGTGTTCCATATTGTTTCTTATAGATATTTTTATAAAGTTAAAATTTTATTTGGTATTATTTTTAAAAATAGTCAAATTATTATTATGAGAAAATACTCTAATTAGCTTTCAAAACCTATTTATGGGAGCAAAATTTGATTTTCTTACTATTTCTACAAAACAAAACTTAAATTGCATACATTCATTTATAAAAATTGAAAAACACCACCAAGAATGGAGCACAAGTATTAAATTAAATTAAAGCTAGCAAACCCCTTTTCCAATTCGATAAAACTCTTATTTAGCATTTTCTTAAAACAGAAAAGCAATAAAGCAAATTAAAGGGAGAAACCGATTAATGTAAATGTAGTGAAAAATTAAAAAAATAAATTTATAAACAAAGAAAGAAAATATACGAGAAGGTTTTAATATTTTGGACAAAGCAAATGAAAATATCATGAACATTAGCTAATCATCACTTGAAGAATGAACTTTTCTGTTTGTGGCTTAGGTTTGCTTTATTACGTTAAATGGTTAAGCCTTTTCTTTGTTTCTCAATTTGTTATGTACATATAATATATCTCCCTTCTCAAGCAACCTTGTACAGGCATTTGTACTTAATTTGTATTACTTTTTATCTTTTTTTCTTTTCTTCTCTTTTCTGTTCTTTTAAATTCAACTGTATTACAAGATTATAGGCGAATTAACTATTAGTCAAAGACAGAGATCTAAGAGATTTCATGTCTTTTAAACTACACAATGCAGGTGAGCTCGACCCAAATACCTAATAACCTCAAACCTTCAAATTATAAACCTGGAATAACTACACACAATTTTCAGAATTTGAATCCGAGTTAGCCGGTCAAATAAGCCAACTTGGCATGCCTCTGAGAGCTTAATTTGTATTACTTTGAGATGACTATGATTAATATCCTAGTATACTCTATAGTTTCCAAACTATATGCTAAAATAATATATTGAACGAGTTCCTCACTCTAAATATATATGGTACTTTATTTCAATCTCATTAACAATATAAAAGTTAAAAACTAACAAGACAATGCATATATATTATTATTTATGTTTAAAATTGACAAAATTTCAGGTTAATATGAGTTTTTACCAAAATTAATATATTACTGTGGTTAATAGTTAATAAATGAGATTATAATAAATAAACAAATAAATTAATCTTATATATTATTGTATCAAAAGAGTTTTAAAAAAAAAAAAATAAGTTAAATTAACATTAGACCCTCATTTTTGTAATATTTATCTTTCGTGGGAATCAGGTAAGAATAAGATTATCTAATTTTATAGGTGTTTGTATTGAATTTCAATGTGAACACTTAGGCTATATAAGTGAAGTATTTAAACATAATTACATTGAACAAAAAAAATTCAAATAAAAAAAATCCATGATATTTGGTCGATTCTAGTTTGACAACCAAAAAATTTTTATTTGTTATGCTGGATAGCTTGCTTGATAACGGAGGATCCTTGATAGAGAATCCCTCATTAGTAGAAGTTTGTTAGATCATGCTAATTTTACCTTATTTGAGTGAATTATCGTTTCAGTTTGAATTTGTTATAGTTAGATCTCTAAGATCGCTCAAATGCTCTTCTTTCATTGAGGCTAGATTGTGAGAGTCTGCACTCTTTTTTTCTCTAAAATTTTCAAGCATCCTTATCTCTCCACAGACACTCACAATTGTTACACATGTTGAGCTGTGATATGTTGCTAACAAAACTAAATAAAAACAAAAAAAAAGTAAGATTTATTTTCTTGGTACACTTGGCTTCCCTTGTACCCAAAATAATTAAGGTTTTTTGATTTATTTTCTTAGGGTACACTACTAGAGAGTTGATTTCCTTTTAAAATAAGCTTGTTTAAAGAAATTAATTTTGAAAGTTCCACTAGAATCTCCCGAACTATATGATTTGAAGGAAGGTCAAGTTGATAGAGTGAAGAAAATTTTCCAATCTCAAGTAGTAGGCTTCCAACTATATTATTCCCTGAATTATTTAAAATAGTTAATTTTAGGCATTTTAGGATATTTGACCTACTCATTATGCTTCTTTTCATTTCCATGAGAGTACGATTATGACGTTCTACTATATTATTCTGCTCAGGGGTATCAACATAGTGTATTGAGAAACTATTCTAACTTTCTGCAAGAACTTAGCAAAGGAACCCTTTTATTGTTCTACCTTAATATACCTACCATAGTAATTGCCACCTTGATTCAATCCACAATTTTAATGATCTTTCCCAGTTGTCTCTTAACTTGAGTCTGATAAATTTTGAACTTGTCAAGAGCTTCAAACTTCTCTTTAATTAGGTAAGTGTAACATTACCGAAAAAAAATCATCAATGAAAATGAGTATATATCTATTATTGCATAGAGGAAGAAAAGGGTTTACAGAGGTTTATGTGAATAATTTTCAATAAATTTTGACTACGACTTCCTCCTATTTTCTTGGTCTTCGTTAGTTTTCTTCTTGCACAATCAATACAATTATTAAGTTATCATCATGATCAAAAGTGGGAAGAATCTTAAACTTAACAAGTCTCTTAATTCTTTCTCCAGATATATGACCCAATGCTTATCTCGTAATGATAGGGATTTCTCTTTAATTAGAGACCTCTTGACAACATGATTCTCCACATTAAGAAACAAATTAGTAGCAATAATAGATAAAAGGAATCTATATAATCCATTAACTAAATATTCACTACCAACGACATTAGAGTTATGCACACATCAACTTTATTATTTCCAAAATTAAAATAATATCCATACTTTCTAACAAAGAAATAGAAATTAAATTCTTTCTAAAAGAAAGTACATAAAAGACATTTTTTAGAATAAACTAGAAACTGATAGATAACCCTAATGTGATTGTTCCTATTAAATGGATTTTAACTTTAATGTCATTACCAACTTTAAGCCTTGATTCCCTCTTATTTGGTTTCCTAAGGTCTTTTAGCCTTTATAATGTAATAACAACATGAACGATAGCAGCACTGTCTAACCACCAAGAATTTAAAGCAATATTGACTAGATTTGAATCAAAACAGACCAAGGCTAATGATTTACTTGGCTTAATACTCTTCTTTTCTAGCCACTTCTTATAGTTACGACAATTAGATTTCTTATGCCCTTTCTTTTTATATAAGTAACAGTTAAAATTCACCTATTTCCTTTGGGTTATTGTCTCTATTACTCTGGCCTCTTTTCTGGAAATTTTGATCTTTATAAGGAGTTCTTGACTTTTTAAATATTACTTTGTTCTGAGATTTCTTTTTGTTATGAAGGTTGCTCTGTTCAGCATTTGAAATAAGATTGGTTAACTCATTCTTCTCTCTCTTAATTTTTTCCTTAGCCACACACTTAGAAATCAAGTCATTAATGTTTCAAGACTGCTCTTGTGTGTTATAAGCTATCTTAATATTGGTAAATTATGATGGAAGAGAGTTGAGTATATGATTGATTGAATGTATTTGGAAAGGGGATGTCATAAACTCTCAACCTATGTTAAATATGAACCATCTTCAAAATACAATCTCTTATGCCTATAAACTCATCATATCTCGTCTTAGTTAGCTCATTTATCAAATTTCCTGCATCCACATGATCTAGTACTTAATATCGCTGTCCTAATTCTATAAAGAACTCTTTAGTAATCTACAACATAGATGTTCAGTAATTGATTTCTTCATTTTCCGCAGACACAGATGATTCGACCTTTCCCACTTGGCAAAATAATTTTTTTCTTTCTTTGTGTTATTATGATTAAACGATGGTGGTTGATCCTCATGTAGAGCCAAATCTATATCTATAATTTTTAAAGAAAACTCTATGTCTTGTTTTCATTTTTTATAGTTTGAATTGTCAGGATTTCAATCATAGCGTTATTGTTAAAACCTAAAGAAACTAATTATACAATAACACAAATAATTAACAACGATGGACTATTAAATAATTATTACATAGAACTCTAAAGTATCATCATTAGCTCTCCTTTGGGCAGAGCAAATAATTTTACTAAAAAGTCTTCAAACATGAAGACAATCAATATACATAACATTAAAAATATATCCCCTTTAGACGGATAAAATTTTAAAATTATGTAGTCAAGCCATATATGGAGTCTTAAAATTTATCCTCTTTGCACAGATAAATTTATCAACCACATTCCTTGTAATATCTTTAATTTATAAATTTTTGATTATTTTTATCAGTTAAGGAAACAAATTGTCTTTATAAATTTAAGTGATTATATTATTTTGGTAATTGATGACCACTAATTTTTTTTTTCAATTAAAATTTTTTTAATGATTAAAAACTTCAAATTTTATTTTTCAATGATAGGAAAAGGCTTTAATTGTCTATCATTGTTACTTTCTTTATTCTATTAAAATAATAATTCTTTAATTTACTTATTTATTGTTTTTCTAAATTAAAATAATTAAAAATAATTATTTTGAGAGCTTTAAAAATATAAAAAAATAGTACATGAAAAACGGAGTATGACAATGGTCAGAGTTCGTCAAAACTTGGCCAAAAAATGTCATATGCACTCACACGTGTCGACGTGCGTGATAGATTCACGCTGCGTGTCTAAACGTGCATGTACACATGCATGCCTTCTTCACCTGACTAAATCATCTATTTAGGTTTGTATAGGTTTCGTTTGATCGATTTCTTCTGTAATTCAGGCACAACAGACTCGATTTGAATTTGGCTATATAATCTTTGTTTTTTCAACCAATTTCGATGATTCAAAAGCCTATTTCTATATTTTGGAATGTTTTGAAGCTTGTTTTGGACTTGTTTTGTCCAAAGTTGAATGAAAAAATATCTAATTTTGAGTATGAACTTTTGGGTTTAAGATAATCCTCAAAAACTTTAAAATCAAATTTCTGTCAACACACAACAAATCAAGCCAAAAATAATATATCAATAGAAAGCTTATGAAATTATAAACAAGACACATGTAATTTTAAATTATTAAAAGTATAAAATTAATATAAAATAATAAGGAGATATTTGGATACTAAAAGGGTTAAGGTTATAAAACCGGAATCTTTAATTCATAATTTCTTTGCATATATATACTACGAATTGCTAGCAAATAATATACCAATTCGAAGTTTATAATGTGTACTACAAAACCCCTAAATTTTTAAACATAAATCATGACAAACGATAAATATTGTCCAAACCACAAACAATAACATATAATCCAAATTTTCAATTTTGTGTTTTGATTCCAAATTCATATATGTTTTGGGCTTTGATACCAATTGTTAAAAATTTTTAATTTCCTACTAGGATCTTATTTATGAAAATTGAAACATAAAACATGATAAAATTCATACCTGATACATATACAACAACCTCTTTAATAGGACAAATGCATTCTAAGATTTTAATTATCTATACTGTTTTCTTTATAGAGTTAGAGAAGGGACTTAACCTATTTTAATTAGTCTTTATTGAGACTCTTTGTTAAAGGTTTTAGTATAACCTATAGCTTATACTGAGTATCCAACTAGTTCGTTAAAGATGTCAAGTTCAATGTATTTTGGATGATCACATAATTGATTCTATTTACTTAATGACTATTTTATTTGCCCGTTTTCATAAAATATTATAAAATAATTAATGTAAGCCCACAAATATTTAACATCTTTTACCTTCCAGTTTTAATCTTCAACTTTCAGCTTAAAGTTTGTAAGATTATACTTACAATTCTTTACCTTAATCCTCAAACTTTATTAATCCTGAATTCTTCTTTTTATTTCTGTAGTCCCACACTACCAACTAACCTATAGCTTTTTGAAACTTTTGGCCACTTTTATCCAAGCAATACTAGTTACAGCTTTCTAAATACTACCTTTCAAAGCTCATTAAGTTTAAGTAATGCTTAAATTTACTTATTGTCACTGCTTTTGTCAGGGCATTATCTGGATTCTTGGATGCATAAATCTTTTCCAACTTAACCACTCCTTTTACACTAACATCTCTCATAAAATGTATTTTTACATCAATATGCTTTGATCTTTCATGAAATATATTATGTTTTGCAAGCTACAGTACACTTTGATTGTTATAAAACAATCTAACAACACCTTGACTAAACCCAAGTTCTGTTACAAAACCTCTAAGCCATATCGTTTCCTTTATATCTTTTGAAACAGCTATATACTCAGCCTCTGTTATTGATAATGTAATGACATGTTAAAAGAAAGATTTTTAACTAACCACACATCCTGTCACTGTGAATATATAACCTATTAAAACCTTCTCTTATCAAGATCTACTATATGATCTGCATTAACATACCCCTTAACTTCCACCTTACTTAAACTTGAGCTCTTATACACTAACTCTTTATTCAAGATGTCTTTCAAATACCTCAAAATCTATTTTAATGCCTTCTAATGCTCCTTTCCAAGTTTTCATATAAATATGCTCATTAAACTAACTCTATGTGCTATATATGATTTTGAGCATACCATAGCAAGCATCAAGCTTCCTATTATACTTGTATATAGGACCCTTGCCATTTCTTGCACTTCTCATTCTATCTTTGGACTTAACTTAGCAGGTAATCTACAATTAGAAGCAAAAGGTATATTGACAGGCTTTGCATCCAACATTCCATAACCTATAAAAGTTTCTCCGAATAAACTTTCTGTGATAGAGTTAACCTTTTGAGTTTTTTGTCCCTCTAAATTTCTAAACCTAGTATCCTTCTAACAGATCCAAGCTCCTTCATCTCAAACACCTTTTTCAGTAACTATTTCACTTCATAAATCAATTCATTGCTTGCACACAAAATCAATATATCATCAAAATATATCATAAGATATACGTATAATGAATTTTCATACTTCTTCAAGTAAACATAACCATTATAAAGACTTCTCTTAAATCTTAAATTCATTATATATGTATGGAATTTTAAATTTTATTGTCTTAGTGACTACTTAAGATCATAGAGAGATCTTTCTAGCTTGCAAACCATACTTTCTTTTTATTTCACCTCAAAAACTTCTGATTGTTTTATATATATCATCTCATCAAGGTTGCAATATAAGAAGGCTATTTTAACATCTAATTATTCAACTTCAACGTCTTCAATAGCTATTAAAGTTAGAAGAATTCTCATAGAGGTATACCTAACCACTGGTAAGAATACCTCATTGAAGTCCACTCTTTGTTTTTAGATAAAACCTTTGACAATCAATCTGGCTTTGTATCTTATCACTCTTGCAACTGAATCATCCTGCTTCTTTTAAATACCCACTTACATCCTATTATTTTAAGATTTTTTGGTTTGTTAACTAACTTTTAAGTATTGTTTTTTTGCAGGAAACTCATTTTTTCATTTATATCTTGCATCCAATTTTGTGTATTAGCTCCATTCAATGCTTTTTTAACAATAGTTAATTCTTTTAAATTTTTTACTGTGACTAGAGTATAAGATATCAGATCAACATAACCAAATTTGACAAGAGGTTTAATCTACATTTTAGCTCTATCACTGATCAAGTTATAATCATCAACAACATTTTTAGGTTCTCTCATTCCCTCATTTACATATATATCTTTTACTAATGTAAATGAGCCTAAATTTTTACTCTACCTCAATCTGAACCCTTTCAGTGCTACTGCTTCTATCACATCATTTTCGTCTTTATCTTCCTTCTTAGTGAACATTTCTATTTCACAAAAGATTACATCCCTGTTTTTTACACTCTTTCCTATTCCATCTACTTTACACTAAATTTTATATCCTTTTACTACTTCTGGATAACCTAGTAAAATTCCCTTCAAAGATCTTGTGTTTAACTTTCCTTTTCTATCATGCATATAAGTAATGCATCCAAAAATCCTTAGGTGAGACAAGTTTGATTTAACAGCTGTCTAAATTCTTCTAGTGTCATGAAATCTAAAATAGACTATAAGCTTCTATTAAGAAAATAACACGTTGTTATTGTTGCCTTTGCCTAGAAGACTTTTGAAAGCTTAGTATTGTACAGCATGCATCTTACCTTATCCATTAGTGACTTGGTTAGCCTTTTTGCCACATCATTTTACCGTGGTGTGTAAACTATTGTCTTATGCCTCATAATCTCATTATAAAAGACATCAAACTCCTTACTAAAGAAGTCCATTCCATTGTCTGTTCTAAGACATTGAACACTTCTGTATTTTTTAGTTTTCACATTTGTGTTCCAATTGTTGAATCTTTCAAAGACTTGTGTTTTATCCTTTAGTATATAAATCCAAGCCTTTCTCGAGTAATAATCTATTATTGATATAAAATACGTAGCCCCTCTAAGTGAGACAATTTAGAAGGTTCTCACAAATCAATATGAACATAGTTTAAAGCTTCTTTGACTCTAAATGATGATCTCTCAAACTTTACCATATGATGCTTTTCCATCATAAACTCTCATAGAATTTGAGACTTTCCAATAGATTAGATCCTAGCAAACCTTGACTCTTTAGCTCTCAATTTTCTTTCTCCCCGAGATGGCCTAATCTCATATACTATAACATTATTTATCTTCTAGTTTATTTACAGCAACATCTGCCTGTTATAGTTATTACAAAACCATATTCTGTTTTCTAGTTCCTTTTATCACAACTAATGAGACTTTTGTTATTTTCATTATTTCATTATTTATCTTCACACTATATCTATGTGAATCTAACATTCCTAATGAAATCAAATTGCTTTTAGATCAGGCACATATCTCACTTCATCTAGCATCCTAATGGTGTCATCATGTAGTCTAAACCTTATTGATCTAAATTCCTTTAACTTATATGCTCTTTTAACCCTTAACAAGACCTTTCCATCTTCTCTTTTATCAAGATTAGAAAATAAAAATTCATTTAGGCACATGAGAAGAAACATGCACCCTAAGTCTAGCACTAACTCACTTTCTGTTGTTTTGTCTGATGCAATAAGAAGAAAAGAATCTTAAAGATATTCTTTGGTCACCATAACTGAGGTTCTTGGTGAGGGTTTGATCTTTCCTGCTTCTTTCTCTGTCTTTTAAGGAAATCTTTTCTAAAATACCTTTCTTTGTAATAGAAGAAGCATTTAAGCTTCTTTCCTCTTGAGCCAGATCTAATTTTGTTCTTTTCTACATAATCACTCTTTTCTTACCTTCCTCGAGTCAATAATCCTTCTACATTTTGACTCCTTTGGCCTATCTTCTTATTCAATTCTTTTGATTTAATGCATTCTTCCCATCATCCATTAAGAGTGATATTTTTCCATGCAAGTTTGTATTTATAAAATGTTCTTAAGATGATGGAAGAGAAGTTAGTAGTACCTTGGCTTGGTCTTCATCTACAGATCTACAATTTTTAGATCCAACATTAGTTTGTTAAAGTTATTCATGTGCTCATCTATAGATGTACCTTCTTTTATATAAAATATAAATATTTTCTTCTTCAAATACAATCTTCTGGCTGTAGTTTTCTTCGAATATCTATCATTAAGCTTATCCTAAAATTTTTTAGCATTTGTTATCTTTGTAATCTCTTTCAAAACTTTGTCTGTTAGAGATAAAAACAAAGTACTATGTGCTTTCTTTTGAATTTCATTGATCTTCAATTCAGTCAATTCTTTCCCTTCAATATTAACTTCATCTTTGCTTAATAGCTGACTTTAAACCTTCTTGTACCAATAAGGCTTTCATCTTTATCTTCCACAAGTTGAAGTCATTCTTCTTTATAAATTTTTCTATTGAATACTTAGTAGACACTATTCTTGACCTCTTCTCTTTCTTTCTATAACCCTGATACCACTTGTCAGTTTTTCAAAATTAAATCCAACCTCAAGAAAGGAAGAAAACAAACATAAACCAGCAAGTATTCAAAGAACAATCTTTAATTTAAGAGAACAAATCAATCGAAACTACAATACTAACCACAGAACCTTTAATCAATCGATTATCAATAAAACTAGAAAAGAAAAACCTACAAACAAACACCCATCTTCAAGAAGAAAACCAAGACTTCTTTTTATTGAATCAAAAAGAGAAAAATAAGAGTATGTAAGTTAAGCTATATCATCCTCAAACCTTCTATCATAACAGCTCTCGATTTTATAGTTTTGCAAGTCTGTCACCTAGCACTCTACAACGTACGGTATACATTATCACATGCTTCTAATAGAATTTAACTAATCCAAATTCCCATATGTACACTTTATATTTCTCTCTCTCTTTACCAGCTTCAGTTACAACTATTAACTACTCTTCAACTCCAGGTTCAATCTTCAGTTTTCAGCTTCAATCTTTCAACTTCTAGCTTTAATCTTCAGCTTCCAGCTTAAAATTTGTAGGATTACACTTACAAAGGAAATGATATGAAAGAGAATTTATAAAGCGTACCTTTTAAACCTACACTTCTCAGATTTATACCGATGACTTTTTCAATATGATTGTAATCAATTCCAAACCAAGAACATGGGCTTATTTTTGTGTGGGAGTGAGAAACATTCTCAGCACTAATAAGATAAAGGTTCCATGAAGACATGAGAGAATGGTTTCGAGTTATCTCAAGGCTTGTTTTCCATCTGAGGAGAGCATGAGCATTCTCAATAGAATAAAAAGAAACAGTAAGTAAAAAGTTTAAAACAAGAAACAGAATCGGAGAAACAAGGGAGAAAACTTGTAGTTTACTACTGAAGGTTGATGATTCCATTGATACTAGGAAAACAAAAATGAAATCAAGAGATGAAACTATAATGATACAATAAAGAAGTATGCTAAGAGCCGAATATATAGAAAGAATGAACGGATCTTTAGAGAAGCTGAGGCGAAACTTCACTGAATTGAGTACAAAATTTTCAAAGAATACAATTCAACTAACATTATGTAACAACAAAAACAAATCTGCTTATTAAATGTATCCCAAAGGCTTCTCAGATTAGTCAGAACACCTTGTTGACTTCACTAGCTAATGGACAATATTGCAGTACTTGCTTTGATTATTCGTCGAAATGATTATATTTATTTATATATTATTATTATGAATTAAATCAGCGATTGAAAGCCAATTAAGCATTAAATAATGGAGAGTTTTTTTAATTCTTTTGCTTGATTTGAAAATCGTGTTGACAATGCGGCAAATGTATTATTAAATTATATTTGCTAACTCCAAATAACACTGAAATAACCATTTACATTTGGACTAAATGCCTGTTTGGCTAAGCTTTTTTTCATCTTATCTTCTCCTTATAAGGAAAAGCTCAGTCGAACATCAATTTTCATAAGCTCTTAAAAAAATAAGTATTTTTTTTTAATATGTATATACGAACAAATAAACTCTAAAAAATATATATATAAAAAGGAGCCTTTACTTCTCTTTTTTTTGTAGACTCCAGTTTTTTATAATATTATAAATTTTTAAAGTCATTTTTACCCTGTAACTAAAAGTAGAGCTTATTTAAATTATTTTGTCAAATAAATTATTCATAAAAAATAGTAAACAATTTTTTTTTATAAAATATTTACCAAACAGTTTCATCTTAAATTTTTAAATTCTTATTTTATAGAAGAGCTTCTTTTTAGTTTTTAAGCTAAAAAAAAGCATAGTCAAACAAGCTCTAAGAGACACCGGTTTAAGTGAATAAATTTTTTAATGATAATCCCATATATTATATGATTTTCCATATCTAACGTTAGTTAATTTTTAGCTGAGTTTTAACTTATTCGATTCACTTGAACTTAAAAGAAGACTTCCTAGTAAGAATATAATTTTAAATTTCTTACAAATACGTCAGGCTTAAATTGATTGATAAGTTCAATAATGTTGTTATACTTGAAACTTAAGCTTAAACTCATTCTCAAAAAAAAAAAAAAGTTATTAAATATTTGGTATGAGTTGTTAAATAATTAGAAAAAACTTTAAACTTTTAAGGTAATTTGCAATTTAACATGATATTAGAACAAGTTTGATCTCATGATCTTGTGTTTGAATCTATGTTATAACATTATAAGTATTCTATGTTTCTAATAAAACAATAAAAGAACATAAATATAGTTATTTAGTTATAATTATTGGATTGATTTTATACTAATCTAAGTTTGGCCCTTTAAAAGAAATCTAAGTTTGATACTAATATATATATAGTTGGTGGCTAACAAATGAGCACATAATTAAAAAAAAAAAATTTTAGTTCGCAAATATATAAAAATAATTATTCAAATAACATATTTTCTAATACGATAAATATTGAAAAATGAAGTTTGGGGTTTTATCTCAAAAATTTGATTCCACAGGCCCAAGCAAACAATCATTGTTCTCTTCTCTCTCTTGGCCACTAGAATTCAATTCCACTACAATTTTTCTTTTAAATATCTAATAATTCCAATGCAGCTGGCAGCTGTATATCTCACAACTACAACCAAATACACCAGAAGAAGATCCATCAAGAGCCGTAAGCCAGTAAGAGTGACCTTTACATCCCCCAAGCTTATCCCAGAGCATGGATTCTTTGAACCTGAGAAGTT
>JAVXUL010128052.1:0-16068 GCA_035590515.1 Trichilia minutiflora | reverse complement strand
CCATTCCAAAAACAAAACCGTGAGGCCCCAAGGGTTGGGCCAAAGCGGACAATATTGTTGACAGACTTGGACCAGGCATTACAAAGCTTTTGTTTAGTCGAACCTATTCGTTCGAACGAAACCAAGCATTCGTTCAATCGAATGCTTCCTACCTCAAGCCTCCTTTTACGGTCGAGCTTCCATTCAGTTTCAGATATCCATTCCCATTCTTTAATCATTTTAACTCTTTCAAAATCTTATATTAGACCTTAAAATACTATCGATCTACGTGAAACCTAGGCGTACACTTATGAAAAGATGAAAATGCCCTTACTTGAAAATACAGGGTCTCACAATCTACCCTCCTTATAAAAATTTTATCCTCAAAATTTACTCATGGATATAATACAGTAAGAACTACAACAAACTAATGAATTCTCAAAACCAAGAATTCATATAATTGAATTACCTATTTCTGCATCAGAATTAACTTGAGCCTGCTCCTGATTTATAGCGAACATTCTTGCACGCTTTGACTCTTACCCCGAGTCCTTTGAGTATCCTATTGCATTATAGAAGAACTACTTATTCTGAATTCCTGGTTAACTGGAGTCGTTGCTTGCACTATCAATGATTATTGCGATCTAGTAGGATATGAATGCGATACAAGAGGATTGTCCATCTCCATTCCAGCTAAGCTAGGATAATTCCTTATAATATGGCCCGGTTGTCTGTAATGGTAACACACAGGAGGTAGCCAATAGGTGCCACTATGATATCTCTTATAATTTTTGCACCGCCTTATTGTCTGATCCTGATTAGAATCCTGTACTAATCTTGGAGTTGATGTACCAAACCTAGACATCTTCAAATCTCGTGGGAAGAAGGATGGATTACTAGAAGGACTAGTAAAAGAGGGACTGCTCAGTGAGTCATTACTACGACTCTTATTAACTGGTGACCCCACTTGAATGCTAAGGTCTGCTCTCTTTTGAAACATCCCTCTAGATTTTCTTTTTTCTACTAACCCTTCGACTCTTAAATCCATTTGAACCATTTCCTTATAACCTTGATTACCCATTAACACTATCTTTTCCCTAATTTAAGAATTTAGCCCTTCCTCAAACTTAACACATAAACGTCCCTCATTGGCAAACTCGGAGATGAACTCAACTAGCACTCTCAATTGGGTTTCATATTTAGTCACTGTATTTCTCATTTGCTTCAACCTTAGGAATTCTTGTCTTTTCTGATTACAGTGGAAAGGGGTATATTGGCCCAAAAACGTGTGCGAAAAAAGATGGCAGTGACAAACCAAGAGGGGGTTGAATTGTCTTTAAAGAAATTTAGAAACTTAAAAGAATGATAATGATTAAGTCAATGAAAATGCTTTGCAAATATATAAATGATTAAAATTTAAAGTATATGCAAAATAGAACGTAACACAGAGAGAGAGAAGAGAGAGAGAGAGCATACAAATATAGAGTTTATAGTGGTTTGGCACAATCAGGCCTACGTCCACTCTCTCAGTTTTCATCGGGTTGAGGCTCTACTATCCTCTTTGTTTGCACGGGTCAAGAGTAACCCAGATTATAACTCCTTCCTTAATGGGAAAGGGCAACCAAATACACGCCTTGCTTTCTACGGGTGAAGAGCAACCCAAATACAACTTCTTACATGGGTAAAGTGCAACCCAAATCTTACTTTAACCGGGTGAAGAGTAACCGAAATGATAGCAGAATGCTAATACAAATAAACTCTCTTAAAGAGCAGATATATAATAAGTACAGAAAATATTTCTCTCTCTAGAAAAATAATACAAGATTATGCTTAGTTTTTGCTCAATCTCTTTTTACTCATTCATACTCACTTTTCAACTTGAGTAATAAAGCTTTTAAAGTCTTTTGGAGAGCTTTTCCAATGTCTCTTTAACGACTCTATTATCTTGCATTAAATACTCTGAAACTAGCCGTTACAGCTTTGATTTGAACAAGGTATCGATACGTTTGCAAAGGTATCGATACGTTTTGTCAAATTTCCTTCTTCAAAGTTGTCCAGCTCAAAGGTGCTTGATGGGATGCTGATAAAGGTATCGATACGTTACCAAAGGTATCGATACGTTGCTAAAGGTGTCGATACCTTTTCACGCAAACGACACAGAGTCTGTCACAAAGGTGTCGATACGTTTGCTGGGGTATGGATACATTTGCCTTGTTTTCAAGCTGGTGTTGATTCTTTGCATATGTGAGCAACTAATCTCAACCAAAAACATCAAGTGCAATATATACTTAATATATAATCATATTTTAAGCTTGTTAAAGCACAATCAAAGCATTATGATCAATCAACTAAATGCACAACATTTAAAATAATTTGATCAAATAAATTATTTGTTCATCAATAAAATAATTTGTTCATCATCAAAAACACATAGGACAATAGGGTATAGAATTGATCTTTGAATTCTTGAACAAAATCATTCCAGGATAAGGATGATCTCGATCTAGCTTGCACATTAGCCCACCAAGCAACTGCACTTTCTTCCAACAATCAAGTAGCCACTTTCAACTTAAGTTTGTCTTTCAATTTCATATTCTCAAAATCTTTTTGTAATTTCCTCAACCACTTGCTCACTTTTATTACATCTGCAGAGCCGCTAAATGGCACACTCCCCAGTTGTCTCACTTCTCTAATTAGCTTAGAAAGCCTCAAAACTGGCCTCGATAGCTCAACTACTACTGGAGCTATAGTAGTTCCTAGATATGGGTATGGTGCTGGTCCACGTTAACCTTGTGTCTGATAAAATTCTGGGCATTCCAATATGTTATAAATATCACCCCTGCTTTTGGTGTCATAGGAGGTGGCATTCCCAATCCTGGGGTTGGATACTGAAATAGAGGTGATATATGGTCTGCTCAGGTTCAGACTGAGGCACAAAGGACGATTCATTTTGTCCTTCCTCCTCGGGAACTCTTTCTCTTTGGGACCTCTCCCTACCCCTTCCGGATCTTGATGACATTTCACGCTACACAAAGAAACTCAGTATTCAATCCTCATATACATAACTATATACATTAATGGGATGGTGATGCATGATCTATGACTCGACTCATTAAATCCACTGGGACACTTTTGAAAATTATTCAAAAATAATGTAAAATAATTTCCAAAATATATTCAATCATCAACAAAGTCATTTCAAAACCTTTAGCTCTGATACCAATAAAATTGTCACGCCCCAACCTGTGTGTCTCACACGTGATAACCGCCACAGTTTCCTAGCAAACATTTTTTATATCTAGAATGCTTACTAAGAACCTGTAAGACTGAAAATCTCAAGATAGATAAAACACTTCCAATCTTTTTCCTTTAAACTCCCAAACTACTTTTCAATTAAAAATAACTCAAACACTTCTAAAACATTTATCATCAAATCCACCATAATCAAAATCATATATCATCGTATCGAGAATATTATATTTATCTTTTATAAACTTCCTCAAATTACAAAATAATAAAAATCATTTCACATACAAATAGTAGTATTATATTTTTCATCAATTCCCAAGCTCTTAAAAATAAAGAAAACCATGAAAGCCATGAATAATATAAAACACTCCCAGTGGACTCAATGCGATATGTGTGAGTCGAGTATAGAAATAATACCTGGAGTCACAACCCCTGCTGATATCACCACTTTACGTGTACTATCTACACTAACCTGTGAGTGGGGAAAAAAAGGTGAGCATACTAATGTATACTCAGTGAGGGAACATATAAAATAAATAATAATAAAAAAAATAAATAACTATAGCATGAGGCATAACTTTATCAAACAATATATCTCAAAAGAAGAGAAATAACAAGTTTAAAACATCTTTTCAATTTCAAACTAATACTTTATCGAACCTGAGGAAAAATATTGGGCATGGTTGTCTTCCCTAGAATTATACTGTTCAGGCGCAACCCCGAGCTGTCAGTGGATTTAGTATGAAGGAGAAAATAATGTTATTTTTATAATTATTTATCTTAAATGTAATTAGTAAAAATATGCATGGTTATCCAGAAAATATGCCCATCACTAATGTTCACCTCGAATTAACCATGCGGTGACATCCGTGACTAACCCGAGAGACTCACAGGTGGTCGAATCACATCACACTATCACAATAATACAACCATACATCACCCCCACCTGCGAAGTCTTCACTCACCTAGGCAACCTTTCTATCAGATCGACCCTAAGCTACCTTCCCTGTAGCTATAATAAACAACCTGGCCCTCATAACTGTATCACCAATATGCGTTCATAAAACCTGGCCCTTTGACTGTATCATCATGTACCAAATATAAAAACCTGACCCACTAGCCACATATTATCATAAAATCATCATACATATTAAATTCATAAAAATCAAAACATATACACACATAAATCCCATCAAGCTCGGAATACTAGAGCATTTACGAAATCATCAATATAAATAAATATATATAATCGAAACTACAATTACATATCAACGCTTTTTCAAATGTACTAAAACATACTTTTAGGTATTCACAAATCACACTTTTATAAATCATGAAAACATATATGAAAAATATAGGAAATTCCATTTGCATTCTGTCCATCATAGATAAACATTTTCTTAATATGATTTGTAAAACTGTTTGAAATTATAAAGCATTTAAAATAAGGAAAAGCATAAAAGATTCCACTCACTGGTTAGGGAGGGTACGCACTCCCTAGACTTCCTCACTCGGGTTAAATTCTTGATCCTTGTAATCGGAGCTTATACACATATATATCAAAACTCTATCAATACACATTTTTAAATCATAAACGGGACTCGTATGTGTGAAATGCATGTAACTGGAGTTTTTAAAGTTGATTTATATGTTAAATCAGATAAAACCCTCATTATCCAACTGGTTATCAAATCCTTAATACCAAGAACCCACATACGTGCTAAACTAGCTCATTTTGACTCAATTTTATGATTCTCACGAGTAGACCCCACATCCTCATCAGAATAGTAACTCAAACACTATTTATACCTAATCATATTTTTTTGAATTCTCATTTCTAACTTTCTAACGAGTTATCCAATCTTTCTATATCCTAAATAACATCAGAAAACCTAAAATCATACAATAAAATTAGTAAACCTATTACGAAGCACAGTAAAACTTATTTTTCAAAAATTAGCTAAAATACAAAATAAAAGTTATAGATAGATTATAAACGAGGCCACGAATCTTGTGGTACCATTGGTTTTCTTTAATTTTGCTTAGAGGATGAAAAAACCCAAATGGGCCCTCAAACCCTAGCTTCCTTCTTTTGCGATTTTCGTGCTCCTTGCGATGAATTGAAGCTAGTAATATGTTTACAATATAGAATGTGGCAAGAGGATGAAAAGAAATCGAGGAAAGGATGAAAAATGAGGTGTCAGTGTGTATAGAGCAAAGAAGAAACGTGAAGAGAGGAGGAAAAGAGAAGAAGAAGAGAATAGGGGAGAAAAGAGAGGCTTAGCTTCTTTTATAAAAATGGGGGTAAAATTATCATTTTGTCCTTGAAAGTGTAAAAAAAGAAGCTTCTAGAAGGGGGTAAATAGATCATTTCATATGATTCGATCGAACGAATCGATCAGTTCGTTCGACCAAAGTGTGATTTGTTCGAACAAATCGAACCCTTCATTCGATCGAGAATTTCTCGAGCCCCTATAAAATTTTGGCCAGTTTATTCGTTCGAACAATTCGTCCATTCATTTAGCCGAATAATATTTTGTTTAAACAAAATTATATTCGTTCGATCGCAGATTTCCTGGCTTCTTGTAACATTTGATGTCTTTGGTTCGATCGAACGAACTAAGCTTTTGTTCAGCTAAACCCATTCGTTTGAACGAAGCCAAGCATTCATTCGATCCAATGCTTCCTGCCTCAAGCCTCTTTTTACGATCGAGCTTTCATTCAATTTCAGACATCCATTCCCATTCCTTAATCATTCTAACTCTTTCAAAATCTCATATTGGACCCTAAAACACTATCTATCTATACCGAACCTAGGGGTACACTTTTGAAAAGATGAAAATCCCCTACTTAAAAGTACAGGGTCTCACACAAAGAATCAAACTTTACATGAAGATGTAAAAGAAAATGTGTTTCATATTTATCGGTGTTAATTGATCAAGATTTCTATTATGTGAGGTTGGTTAATTCTAATAAGATGTTGATTCCCTACTACTATAATAACAAAATTCTAACAAAATTTTTGAGTCCTATTTGGGGAGTGTGGGATTCAAATTAAATAGTGAGAGCTAATATAATTGGCACATATTAATAACTTTTAAATTGTTTAATTATTATTATTCAAAATTATTTGAATTTTGTATAAATCAAATTGTTGATTAATACAGTTTGAGATCACTAATAATAATTTTTCTGTGTCTTTTCAGTTTCTCAAACTGATAGTGATATTAATTGATACAATACAAAATATACACTGAACGATATTCTTCAATATAAATATAAAACTTTTGAACTTTTGAAAGTTTGATAGGAACTAATTTCATAAATACTAATAAAGAAAAATTATTTTTGTTAGGAAAAATAGAACATATACAAAGGAGTTGTCCTAACTACCTTGATAAACTTATAAAGTCAGATAAAGGTACTAATAGCTGCATGATGATTGATTATTAATTAAGTGTTATTTTAGATCATCATTCATGGATACTAGATTCTGCAATTACTTCTCATGTTTGTATCTCTCTACAGACATTATAGAATTATTCAGTATTATCGAGAGACGATATCACTTTAAGAATAGCTAATGGAACTGTTAGAAATATACCCTAGAACTAATAGTATCATATGGTTTAGGGTTATTATTTTTTGTATATACTCTTTGTAATTATTTGTAAAAATATTTATAATTAATAAAATGGCATTTTTTGTATCTTGTATTATGTTCAGTTGCTATTTATTTTATTTTCTTTATTGATACGAGATATATCCCTATATATATTATGTGTCGAGATTTTATCTATAATATATTATAGATATGAGAACAGAATCTTTGATTTAAATACTTTCAACATTGGTTTGTAATTGAGGTGGTGTCATTATGGACAATAATATTGTATAATTGACATGTTTAGTTGCTGTCAATGATTAGTATTCGATACTAATAGTTGGGTGACAAGTCTTACGTCACAAGAGCATAAACATAGGTACCGTATTTGAGAACGTGATACTGAATGTGACCAAATACAATCGATCACATGGGTGAATATTCATAGTTAATGATTCATCGAACAGTCACACTAGTGTACCATTAGTCCTTAGAACTGAAATATCACGGTTGTAATCTGTAGTAAGGTACATCGTTTACTTGTGTATATTGCACTGGGCTAGCCATGCCTGATAAAAGAAGTTTGATGGTAATGTGTTCTTATTGTATGAGAACAGGTGATGGTCAAGATGGAATTTGTTGGCTCAGGTATTTGAGCTTGAGATCCTAGGCAGAATTGTTATCTACGGGGATTAAATCTATGGACAGAGTGCATAAATTTTAAAAAAGAGTTTTTGGATACGTGGATCCCATTTATGATTGAGGTTCTAATTCTATGATCGCGTTAGGGGTTTGACTATACCATGACCTGCACTCAATTGGGAGTCGATATTAGAGGGACCTTACTATATGCAAGTACAACTATATGGGTTTATCTGAATTATATTCTCTGTGTTCTAGGGGTCATTATATCTTACTAGAGGTCACTCATGATCATCGAGAACTTTGGATATAATTGGTTATATCGAAGTGATGCGAATGGGTTTGATAGACTTATGTCTAATTTACGGTGAATTTAGAGGATCACACACAATAACTAGTAGTTGATGATGTACAAAATAATATCATTAAGTTAGTTAATGATATTTCGTATTGACGAAAATGATATTGCTTCAATAAGTTGATTGGTAAATAATTTTAATCTTTATAATAAAGAATACAACTTTTTGATAATGACGATCTAGTACTCGTTGGTTCAGAAAATAAAATAGTATTAATGAAGACTTGAAAAGATATATTTTGATATATCAATTAATAAATAACATTGTTTATTTATTAAATCAATTAATCTATAACATTGTTTATTTATTAAATACTTTACTAAGTATTTATTTATTGATAAATAAAGTGTTTATTTATTAAAAATATTAAATAATAGTTATTTAATTTAAATGAATACTTAGATGACACATGGTATCATAGTAGTTTGCCAAATGTCATCATCATAAATGTTCCTAATATTTGCTTTTGATCTAATAGCCAAGAAAATTTCAATTATTATAAATTAATGTAATTAATAATAATGGATAATGTTTTAATATATATATATATAATTATAATTTTTTATAATAATATTAATTTTATTATTTGTAATAATGAAATATTATTTGAATAATATCATTATTTGTTGGCTAATAGGATGCTTCATGTGTTTTATTTTCATTGGTTTGTTTATTTAATGCATGCCACCTATATTCCATAATTTAAATGATTCAAATCCATTTTGCTTTATAATATTAATTGAGATATACATATGGACGGTGGATGTATGCGGAGAATGGATTGATTTTCATGTTGAAAGCAAAACAAAAAAAAAAAGTGAACAACTAAAGGAAGCTTACGGCAAAGCAGGGTTTTAAGCCTTAGAAAATTGTTTTCAAAAGGCTACAAAGGAAAGAAAGGAAGAAAAGAGAAAGGTAAAGGTTGCTCTTTTGTTTCAATCCTCTCTATGTATACTATGTGTATATATATGTAGATATATTAACCATAGTTGTAAAAAGTTTGCAAAAATATTTTGTAAACAAACCTAGTCTCCAACACTTCACCATCATCTCCATCATCTTCAAACTAGTGTGTGGATATCTTTGGAGGCTTGGGAGAGACTTCAAGTTTGGTAGACAAAGCTTATTTGGGTAAATTTTTAAAAACCCTAATACATATATACATGCTAAAGTGTTTGGCATCATATCTATGCATAAAAGAAAATCATAGATCCATAAATTTTTCTTGAAAAATCTCACTTCACGGGCAACTGTTGTTGCTGAAGCTAAAGGATCTTTTGAGCTTAGATTGTCTACTGGACACATTATGAGATTAAACTCTGTGTTGTATTTTGCTAATACTATTAGAAATATCGTTTCTATTTTTGTACTATATAAGGATGGTTATAGTATACAATTTATAGAAAATGAGTGTTTAATATATTTTAAAAATGTATTAGTGGGCAAAATAGTAAATACAAATGAATTATATGTTCTTAAATTGAATAACAGTTATTCAATAAAATCTATTACTAATAAAAGAATTCAGGATAAATTAAATCCTAAAATCTTATGACACCATAGATTAGGTCATATAGAAGATATGAGATTAATTCAACTTGGTATAAGTGGACTTATAAGTCTATTAGGTTTGGAACCTTTACAATTATATCTCAAGGTAAGATGACTAAATCTCCCTTTAAAAGTAAAAGAGAGAGATCTAAGGAGCTATTAGAACTCATACATACAGATGTATGTGGTCTGTTTTGTTCTAAAACTAGAGGTGGATTTGACTACTTTATTACCTTTATCGATGATATGTCACAATATGGGTATGTGTATTTAATAAAATACAAACTAAATAATTTGAAATGTTTAGGGAATTTAAGAATAAAGTAGATAAATAGACTGAAAAGAGTATTAAAACTCTACGATTGGATCGTAGGGGTGAATACTTGAGTACAGATTTTCAAGAATTCTTAAAAGATAATGGAATAGTTTCCCAACTTAATCTTCTTTACACACTACAGTTGAATGGTGTGATAGAAAGGAGGAATCGTACCCTATTAGATATGGTACGATCTATGATGAGTTTTGCAGACTTATCAATTTATCTGTAGGGGTATATTCTGCTTACTGCTATACATATCCTGAATAAAGTCCCTTTCAAGTTAGTCTAGAAGACTCCGCATAAGATAAGAAGTGGTAAGAAACCCAGTCTCAGTTATATGAGAATCTGCGGATATCCAGCTTAAGTTAAGCTAGTTAACCCTAATAAACTGAATGCAAAATTAGAGAAGGAAAGGTTAATTGGATATCCTAAAGATAGTTTAGGATATCATTTCTACTTTACTACTGATCAGCATATCATGGTGAATAGAAATGCACACTTCTTAGAAGAAGAGTTCTTACAAGAAGGTGGTGTAGGTAGACTTATTAAGCTTAAAGAAGGGTCCTTAGAAGCTTGGGCTGATGATATTGTGGCTGGATTGTCCAGTCAGCAAACTTTAGTTTCGGGTCAAATTCCAATACGATAATCTTCTAAGATATCGCTTCCTCTGAAGCGATATAGTCTCCTCCATGAGCAGGAGTTTGACTCTTACTTAGTGGGAGAGTGTCACGCCCCAACCCGAGGGTCTCACACGTAACAATTGCCACAGATTCCTAATAAGCATTCCTTAGATCCAGAACGCTTACTAAAAGCCTGTAAGACTAAAATCATAAACACATATAATACATTTCCAAAACAAAAGATAAAGTACTTCCAAAAGTATTTCATCCAAAACACTCAATCTCTAAAATATATCAAGAACCACAAACACTTCAATGATAAACATTTCAAATCTTTTCCACAAATCACTCATCAAAATATAAAATACTAAATTTCACAAATTAATACCCAAGTACTGGTACATTAGTTTCCATTACAGAAATAAAAATATAAATATTAAATAGAAAATTATTTCAGTGGTCTAGACTTCTCTAGGTGCGTCGGTTTCAGGGTATACCTATGGCTCCCTAATTAGAAGGATCATTACCACCGCTAGCAGTCAACAAAGCGAACCTAAAACTGAAAGGTGAGAGGAAATGAGTATACTAAAGTATACTCCGTGAGTGAACTAAAAAAAAATAATCACAAATAAATGCAATATATAGAAGAGCATTCGTAAGAAAATAATAAATACTTCTTTTACTTTGAAACCACAAATCTTATACCAAAAATCAGTGGGCTGGTTGCCTTTCTCGAAGATAACCCTGACCCTAGGCACCCTGAGATCGTCAGTCAATTTTATGCAATAAAATCATGCTATTTATAAAATAGATTTTTATATGTAAGATAAAACATGCATGGTTAAGTTTCATGAAAACAAGCCCACCACTGACGTTCGCCTCGGATTAGCCATGGGGTGACATCCGTAACTAATCTGATGAGACTCACAGGTGGTCAAATCCCATCACAATAAATAACCATACATCACCCCCACCTGTGTAGTCTCCACTCACCTAGGCGACCTCTCAATCAGGTCGACCCTAGGTTACCTCCCCTGTAGCTGCAGTAAACATATCCGGCCCACACGACTGTCATCACCAATGTATAAACTTGGCCCTCATGGTTGTCATCACAATATGTATAAATTATAAAATGTGGCCCATTGGCCGTATCATTGCATATCAAATATAAAAGCTAGCCCACTGGCCATATAAATAAAAGCAATCCATATCAAGTAACATATATGCATTTCTATAGCAGTGGAAATTATAAATAAATTCATTTACGATATTTATTATGAAAAGTAAGATTTAAAATAAATATCAGAATGAAATAAGTCCACTCACTGCTTAGGGAGGGTATACACTCCCTAGTTGCCCTCGTTTCTTGACGGATCACGCGGATATCTTGCTCGTGCGTCATCGCCTAAACACAAGCATTCCAAATATATCAATATACAATCTCAGATACGAGTAAAATGTGTATGTGTGAAACGTATGCTAACCCCGGGTTCTCCTAAATTTGGGCATTACACGAAATCGACCTAAATTCTCGTTACTTGTCTAATCACTAACACAAAATTACCACGAACCCACATTGTTACTTAACTAGCGTAATTCGGTCCAATTTCATAATCTAGACAAGCAGACCCCACCAACTCACTGAAATAGTAACTCTGCTTACTGTTTATACTCACCCAATTTCTCCAAATCACATTTCTAACTTCTTGTCGACTTGCTGAGTTATTCTACAATGTAACTAGCATTCAAAACCCACAATGTATGTGCTAAATCTATCAAAATCTATTTGGATGAATAATAAAATTCATACAAATTAAATTTGATAAAAATATAAAATGAATATACATACGAGTTAGAATCGAAGCTACGAACCTTGTGGTGTGGTTGATTTGCTCTGATTTTGTGTAGAAATCGAAAAACCCCAATTTCTTCGAAGGAAACCCTAGACGCCCATTTTGATTCATGCGCTTCTGCCATCAAATTGATGCTCTTGGATAGTTAGACGCGTAGAATGTAAGTCGCAGGCGAAGAGAAATCAAAAATCAAATCAAAAAATGGGTAGGAGATGAAGAAGATAGAGAGGACGTGAACGCGTGGAGGAAAAGAGAGGGAAAAGGGAGAAGAACGGCCAAAACCAGGGCTGAGTCCCCCTTTTTATAAATTTAGGGGTGAAATTATCATTTTACCCTTGAGTTTTGTAAAGGAGAAGCTTTAAAAAGGGGCAAAATCGCCATTTTACAAACTTCGATCGACTGAAGCACCCTTTTCGGTTGATTAAATCCTTCGATTTCTTTAGAAGTCAAAGGCTTTAAAAATTTCGATCGATCGAAGTACCCCTTTCAGTGAATCAAATTTTAGCACCCTAAAAATCAGAGAGCCTCAAAATATCGATCGATCCATCCATCCACCCCTTTCGATCGATCCATCCACCCATTTCGATTGATCGATCCTGAAACCATAAATTTTTCAATGAGCCCTCTCACAATATCAGTCGATTGAACCACTCTCTTCGGCCAATCAAAATCTACCAAAAATGAATGATCTTAATTAAATCCTCCTAAAAAATTACAAAATCATACTGGCATGTATATTGTGTAAGATACGGAAAAAATTGCACGTACGAAACATTATAATATTACTGTTATACCCTTGGGCTCAAGACACAGGGTTTACAAATCTACCCCCTTAAAAGAATTTTGTCCTCAAAATTCAACATACCTCAATACT
This sequence comes from Trichilia minutiflora, assembly GCA_035590515.1. NCBI lineage: Eukaryota > Viridiplantae > Streptophyta > Magnoliopsida > Sapindales > Meliaceae > Trichilia > Trichilia minutiflora. The sequence goes on along the minus strand of JAVXUL010128052.1, from coordinate 3,018 downwards.
GGAAGTGATGGGGGTATTGCTGTTGCATCTAAAGCTCAGGCTCCCAAATTATTTTCTCAATCGCATCACTTCTCTATAGAACTTTTACCATAAGAATGACCTTATTTCTCAATATCCGCTCCTAACGATCGAGTATAGCCATAGGTTGCACTGCACACTTTAAATCATCTCTCAATTTAATAGGAGGCAATCCTATGATATGAGAGGGGTTGGGTACATATTTTTTCAACATGGATACATGAAAGACATCATGTATCATTTGCATCTCTGATGGTAACTTTAACTTGTAAGCCACTAGGCCAATCTGTTCAATTATTCTAAAGGGTCCAATAAATCTTGGGTGAAGTTTTCCTCTATTCTGGAATCTGATCACCTCTTTCCAAGGTGACACTTTTAAGAAAACCTATTCACCCACATCAAACTTCAAATCGCTTCTTCTATTATCCGAGTACGATTTTTGCCTATCTTAAGTTGTCTTTAACCAATCTCGGATAATCTTTACTTTCTCTGTGGTGGCTTCAATTAATTCAACATTGTCTAGCTTTTTTTCCCCCACTTTATTTCAGTATAAAGGGGTTCTACATTTTCTTTCATACAAAGCTTCGTATGGTCCCATTCCTATGCTGGACTAATAACTGTTGTTATAGGCGAACTCAGCTAATGGTAGATATCGATCCCAATTCCCTTGGAACTCTAGTACACACCATTTTAACATATCTTCTAGTGTCTGGATAGTTCTGTCTAACTGTTCATTTGTCTGAGGGTGGAAAGCTGAGCTAAAATTCAACCTGGTACCTATAGCTCTCTGAAGACTGAGCCAGAATCGAAATGTGAAATGGGAATCTTGATCTGATATAATTGTCACAGGTACACCATACAATCTTACAATCTCTGCCATATATAACCTGGCTAGCGTCTCTACTGGATACTTAGTTCTGATGGGTAGAAAGTGTGCAGACTTGGTCAATCGATCCACAATTACCCATATTACATCATGTCCAACTTGAGTACATGGCAGTCCTACCATAAAATTCATAGTGATATGCTCCCATTTCCACTCCGTTATGGGTAATGGCTGAAGTGTTCCTGCTGGCTTCTGATGCTCAGTTTTAACTTGCTGACATGTCATACATCTGGCAACAAACTCTGCGATGTCCCTTTTCATTCCAGACCATCAATAACTTTCTTTGATGATTTTGTACATCTTTATGCTATCAGGATGCATTACAAAAGCTGAACAATGAGCTTCTTCCAGGATGACGTTTCTCAGATCATCATCAGAGGATACACATACCCTACTTCTCAAAGTTAAGACTCCGTCCTGAGAGATATAGGAGTCTCCAGCATTACCATCTATAATTTTCTAGCAAACGTTCACTAACTCGAGATCTTGCATCTGCTTTTCTTTTATTGGATCCCGTAGAGTCGGTCTCACAATAAAGTTGGTTAACATCGAGCCGTCTTGACCGCACTCTAGGGTCACTCGCAGACTCTTCAATTTCAGTAGCAATGAAAGATAAGCTGTCCGAATATATGCCACTATCACTGAAGATTTTTTGCTTAAGTCGTCTGCCATCATATTGGCTTTCCCCGAATGATAGTCGATCACTAGATCATAGTCCTTGATCAATTCAAGCCATCTTTTCTGCTTTAAGTTCAGTTCCTTCTAAGTTAGCAAATACTTGAAGTTCTGATAATCTGTGAAGATCTGACACCTCTCTCTATACAAGTAATGTCTCCATATCTTCAAGGCAAAGACTACTGCAACCAACTCTAGATCATGGGTCGGGTAATTCTCCTCATGCTTCTTGAGCTGTTTAGAAGCATAAGCAATTACCTTCCTATTCTGCATCAATACACAACCTAGTCCCTGCTTGGAGGCATCACTGAATACTACTATCCCTATCTAGAAATAGGTAGTGTCAACACAGGAGCTGAAGTGAGACGACTCTTCAACTCCTGAAAACTCTACTCACAACTTCCATGCCATTTAAATTTAATATCTTTTCTCGTCAAACGTGTCAATGGGGCAGCTATCAGAGAAAATCCTTCAACAAACTTTCTGTAGTAACATGTGATAGCTTTAATTTATTTTTTGATGATTTAATGGCATAATTAATTTTCTATGTTATATTATTTTTGATAATGTCAAAATAAATAACAAGTAACAAAAATACGAACATGTGATAATTCAAATGAATTTATTTGATGAATGAACACATATAAGTCACTTGTTTTCTTGAAAAGTGTATACGTTTTTGTAGGTGAGAAAAATATGAAGAAAGTATCAAAAAAAGATCACCAAGGCACAAACGTATCGATACGTTGCTCAAACATATCGACACGTTTTAGTCACAGTTCAAAATAAAAGCTCGAGTTTCGGAACCTTGCGCTAAATCATATCGACACCTTTGGTCTGCGCTCAAACATTTCGAAACCTTTCATCAAATGTATCGATACCTTAAGGCTCAACGTATCAATACCCTGAAAGACTGATCAAACATATCGATACCTCAAGACGTGATCAAGCACCCTTTTCTCAAATATATCGATGCCTCTGAAATTTCTTCAAATGTATCAACACCTTAAGGACAAGATCAAACACCTTCATGATGGACTTCATCTCCTTCACATCAAAGTGTTTCGATACAAATTGAGAATGTATCGATACCTTCAGGTTGAAACTCTTAAACGTATCGATACCTTGAGATATTGTATCGACACCTTTGCCAAAATCAAGTTGTAATGGCTAGTTCTGAAGTATTAAATGTCGCCATTAATAAAGAAAAAGATGACCGTTGAGAAGAATTAATGGTAGATATATAAACAACAAATTTTAAAGACAAAACGTATGGTTGAAGTGCATTAAGACTGAATCGATCAAAGCAAGCAAACATTCTTCTCTGAAAATATTCTCTCATTATCATCTGCTTTAACAGATTTTGTATTTAATTTTCTAGTGAGAGAAAGCTTGCATTTATTGTTTATCTACACTAGTGAGAGTGTAAAATTTATTTT
>JAVXUL010128041.1:0-16069 GCA_035590515.1 Trichilia minutiflora | reverse complement strand
GAGAGTTAATCATACTTTAAGTGTAAAATGATAAATTTAACTCTTAATACACATACACTTTTATGTACTCATCACCTACTAGTTTACAACTACTGAGATTGAACCATTTTAGAATTTCACCAATATATTTTTATTGAGACATAAAGATACCCTGCTCAGATTGTTTGATTTTTAGGCCAAGAAAATTAGACACTTTCCCTAAATCATTCATCTTAAATACTTACTGCATTTTGATTCTGAATTCTTCAACTAATTTCAAACTCATGTCAGTAAAAAGAAGATCATCTACATAAACAAAAACCATAAGAATCTCATTTTTCAGTAGCTTGACATAAATAGTTGCCTCATTAAGACTTCTAATAAACCCCAAGTTTGATAAATAAGTATCAATTTTTGCATACCAGGCCCTTGGCGCCTGTTTTAAGCCATAAAGTGCCTTCTTCAATAGACATACATGATTGTTACCATCATTAAAACCTTCAGGCTTCTCAATAAAGACTTGATCCTTTAAAAAAATCATTTGAGAAGGCTGATTTAACATCAAGCTAAAATACCTGCCAATTTTTACTTGCTGCAAGTGCTAGAATTAGCCTTATTGTGTCAAACCTTGCAACTGGAGCATAAGTTTTTGTATAGTATATTCCTTGATTTTGAGCATACCCTTTCACAATAAGTCTTTCCTTGTATTTATTGATGGAGCCATCTGAATTTAATTTAAGTTTAAAAATCCATTTAGTTCCTATCACTTACTGATTTTCAGGTCTCGAAACTAGACTCCAAGTCTCATTTTTATTGATCATTTTGATCTCCTCCTCCATGGCAGCTTTCCACTCAGGAATAAGCAAAGTTTCCTCAACTAGAGTGGGTTCCAAAGATGCAACATTACATCTATTATAAATATCTTCAAGGAATCTTGTTCCTCTAATTGTATAATCATCCATATCTTCAAATTCATCATTGATTATAGGAGGAACTTCATGCTGTTGTAGTAGTTCCTGTGAAGCTCCTTTTTTAGATATAGTTGACTCCATTTTTGTCTAATCCCATTGAACATTTTCATTCACTTCAATACTTCTGATCACATAAACTTGTTGAGTAAGAGAATTTAAGATTTTATAGCCTTTAGCTTCATTGCTGTAACCAATAAGAATCCCTTTTTCTGCTCTATAGTCAAGCTTACCTCTATTTGCTTCTGGAATGAGGGTGTAGCACATGCTTCCAAAGATCTTTAGGTGAGTTATAGTTTGTCTCCGAACCATGCTTCATATGGAGTCTTATTATTTACAGCTTTAGTTGGCAGTCTATTCTGAAGGTAAACTATAGTATTTACAACTTCGGCCCACAGAGTTTTTGGCAAATTCTTTTTAAACAAGAGATATCTGGCCATATTTAAAACTGATCTATTTTTCCTTTCACTTACTCTATTTTGCTGTGGAGTATAAGTGATTGTGAGTTGATGACGAATGCCTTTTTGCTGCAGAAATTCCTTGAATTAGGTTGAAGTATACTCTGCTCCATTATCTGATCTGAGTGTTTTGATGAGACAACCAAATTATGTTTCAACAAGAGCCTTGAAACTTCTAAAGCAACTGAACACTTCAAACTTCTGTTTTAGAAAATACACCTAGTCATATCTAGTAATATCGTCAATAAATAACAGAAAGTATCTGTTGTTACTGTAAAAAGGAACACTTATTGGACCACACACATCTGTGTGGACAAGCTCAAGTTTTGCAGAAGCTCTTTATACTTGATTAGTTGGAAATGGAGTCTGACTAAGCTTTCCAAATTGACAGACTTCACATACATCTGTATTCTTAACTACTAGTGGCAGCCCAACTACAAGATCATTCTTTTGGAGTTGTTTTAAAGTGTTAAGATTGGTATGACCTAATCTTTTGTGCCAAAGACAAGACTCTTCCTTATGACTGAGACAAGACTCAATTTTTGTATTTTGCCAATCAACAGAAAGCTTCTTTTATTCATTTTTACTGAAAACATCTTCAAACCAGTAGGATCACTAATCTCACAAGTTTTATGTTTGAATACTATAGCATAATTATTGTCTAATAGTTGACCAACTAAAAGTAAGCATTGATTTAACTCAATAGCATATAACACATTAGTGATGGTTTTGATACCTCATATGGTTTGGATTGATACATCTCCCTTGCCTTGAACATCTACAAGTTTTCCATCACGAAATTTGACTTTCAAAGTGTAGCTCTTGTCCAAATCTGTGAAGTTACTCAGGTGTGAAGACATATAATGTGTACAACCACTGTCAACTAGCCATACTTCTTTTGCCATTGCTAAAACTCCACATTCTTTAACTTCTGTTGCAGCAAACAACTTTACTTCTGTTTCATCTGAGTTTTTAGTGACTTGAGCAGGTTGAGCTTGGGATTGCTACCTTGTGTTTGTCGTGCAAACTCTATCAGTATGGCCAAACTGATTACAGATCCTTCATTGTGTACCAGGTCTGAACCAACAATAATTTTCACCATGATTGTTTTTCTTATAATAAAGGCAGGGAGGATAATTGAACTTCTTTCCTCTCCTCCTGTTGAAATTTTTGTTCCTTCCTCCTTTATCAGTTATTTGGCCTTTTAATCCTTCTTCCTATGGCTTTGATCTTGGTGTATGTGTTGGTTTCTGAGTTGTTGTAAATTTCTGAGATGCTTGTCTTTGAGCAGCTGTAAGTGCTTTTTCTTCCTTCTAATCTTCTACTTCTCTGAAGGCTTTTCTTTGTTCAACAGTACACAAAGCATTTGTTAGCTCTGATAACTTGATTTTTGACATATCCCAAGAATCTTCAAATGAGGAAATTTTTGCTTCGAATTTTTCTGGAATAGTCAACATAATTTTCTCCACAATTCTTTTTTCTTCCAACTCTTCTCCCAATAGCCTGATCTGGTTTACCACATTCATAACTCTGTCAACATACTCATTAATCCTTTTTGAGTCCTTCATTTTCAACAGCTCAAACTCCTTCCTTAGATTATATATCTGCATCTGCCTTGTTTTGTCAGATCCTTGGAATTCAGTCTTCAACTTCTCCCAAGTTTTATGTGCTATGCTGCAAACTATAATCTTGGTGAAGATAGGTTCGACTACTGCAGCGTGTATGTATGACAGAGCTTTTGGGGCATTGACAACTTCTTCTTATATTGTTTGATCTGCTGTAGTGTTGGATTTTGTCTCAAAGGAGGAATTGTTTTTTCTTCTTCTACTTATTGCCATAAGCCAAGGCCTTGAAGATAAGTAGTCATTTTTATAGCCCAGAAATGATAATTTTTACCATTAAAATGAGTTAAAATGAGGAGGTGAAACAAAAATACTGTTAGAAGCCATAAGGAAAAGGATGTAGAAGGAAAAATGAGTTTATTTGGTGGTAAAACACTTACACAACCCTTTAAGATTTAAAGCTCTGATACCATTTGTTGGTTAAAGCTACAAATAAAGAGTTGGAACTTCTAGTGAATGTGGAGCAGAATTTTGAAAAGCGTAGTTTATGTTGAATTCTGAAAAAGTTACAGCATATTTATACATCACTTTGTCAAAAGTTTGTCAATCAAACTTCCGTGATTTAGGGAAGTTTGTTCACCAAACTTAACATACTTTAAGCTCCTCCATAACTTTACAACAACTTTTAATTAATAAGGGTATGAAAGATTATAATCATTACAAAAGTTATAGAATATCAAAATGACAACGCATACATCAAACCAGCAGATTTCTTAACATAGAAGAGTTAGGAAAAAGGAGAACAAACTGATGATATAGTTAAAATTGACTTTTAGGAGGCTTATGATCACTTTGATTGGGACTCTTTGGATTCTGTTCTTCATGCAAAAAGACTTTGGATCCAGATGCAGGGAAATTGAAATATATGATAGATCGTTACACGTTTATATAACGCATGATGAACCTGTTTGGTTAAATTCTTTTCTGAGCTGCAGTAAGTGTTACATCGTATGAAGTAGTCAATCACTATCCCATTGGTAGTAAGTAGATAAATTATTAATCCTGCATTTCATAGTTTGTGGTTTTGATTTACTATTGGGCATGGCCTCTGATAGTCGAATTGCAATTTAGCTTGTAGTTCACTCTCATGGCTGTGCTTTATGGGATTAACATTGGACAATGATCTTTTAAAGTTTCAGATAATTGTATTGCTTTTGCGTTTTTTTCATAAATTAGTGTCTGTCAAATAGTAATTTGGATCAATTTACTGATTAGCAACATTATATTTGTGCGGTATTTTGAATAATTGTTGTTGATACTATCCTCTAGGTCTTGTGAACTTGACATCACTGAGTTTTAAAAAAAACTATGTTGTTATTGCTGTAGGAATGCAAGCCCTTTACAGCTTAGTTAACTTGGAAAAGTTGGACTTGGAGAGATGTTCAGGGATTGATGGTGGATTGGGCAATCCTAAAGGTTTTTATTATGTGTAAATTAATTTCTGAATATTAACTATGAAGTTATTTTGTCATGTTGAATGGGTGCCCTTGTTGTCATGTTTCTTGGTGAACTGCAAAAGCTTTGAGAATCAATTCAAGTGTTTGTGAAAGAAAAGCACTAAAGACTTTTGCAAATTAACTTTTGATGTTCTCTGATTGCTAAGTAAACTAATGGTCTGGTTAAGTAGGTTATGTTGCGCCTAAAAATAACTTAGGAAGAAAGTAGACTCTTAAGTTCTTTAGTTCTTATATTTATAATTTACATTTTCAGGTTTAATGAAACTTGAGTCTCTTCGTATTAGATGTTGTAAGTCTGTCAAAGATGCGGACATTAACATTATCCGTGGGAAGATTGTTCCTTTATATATCACAAATATGGTCAATTTGTTTGAATATTAACGTGTTGTGAGGAACTCTAGATAACTGTGGTTCTTTCTTTAAAAGTGCATCGTGATTTTAAATTGAACAAAAATAAATACTCTTAAGTGTACTACACATCCAATCTGTGTTGATTGAATCTTTAACAAATTTATAATTTGACATGAATTTTTTTCTCCTGTTACTCACATTTTTGGCTAATATTTATGGTTTTTAATCTCCACTTGCCTCAGGGCTTACCAATCTCAGAGAGTTACAGATTTTCAACTGTAACATCACGGATTCTGGAGTGTCTTCTTTGAGAGAGATTTTTCAGTTTTCTTTAGCATGTCAAAATTATTGCCGCTTGTGTTCATTATTGTCTGTTTATATGTATGCAGGCGTGTGTGTGTACAGTTATTCTCCTAGCTGGGTATCCAGATTCTTACTGAAATTCAGATCTCATTTGTGGGCTGTTTGATTAGATCCAACAACTCCCAACAACCTGCTTTGTTTATGGCATGAAAACTATTAACTCTAAAATATTTGAAAGGGGCATACTTTGGAGAGCATCAACCTTTAAGGTTGACTAACTGATGCTCAGGTTGCAGGGACCTGCATTCTTCTAATATTTCTCTCTTCTCTCTAGGGATCATATTCAACTTCATCCCACTCCCACTCGTGCATTTTCGAGAAGATTGTAAAACCTCAAACTTCGAAGTTCTCTTTTTCCTGATTTGATAACTGTTAATGAATTATTCCTCAACAATATTTGCGAGTTCAATTGATACAATTCCCTTTGCAAACTGCATACAGTAACATCACTCAAAAATTTAAAAAAAAGAAAAGAAAATACAAAACAAAAACAGTGAAATTTTATGAATCTTAAATCCAGTATTAACTGATATTTAATAGGTTCCAAAACTTCAAGCCCCGGAATATGATGGATCCAAAAAATTTTAACCCTCTAATTATTACATGACAAGAAAAATAATAGCAAAAACACTTTTAATACCTTAACTGCATCCATCGTGTCAAGATCCCATCTATCCAAGAAGAATTTCCCATGAACACTACCAGAATACAGATGCATCTGTTGCGATTTGCAAATCAGGAAGGTAAAAGTCTGAGGGAGGGATGAATATTAAGTGAAAATTTGGTAGACAAAGATGTTGATTTAAGATTTAAAAATGAGAAGTCCAAAATGTCCATTAGAACTGAAGTTAAGACCAATGTGTTTTAGCACTGATAAATGCACATCATCCCCTTGCAACTTTATAAATGTGTTTTGTAGCATCATATAGTGGAATCAGCTATCAAAATTCAAGAGCTAACTATTTTAAGGTTGTTGCTATTTGATCTCATCCAACGGTTCACAATTGGGTATTCAACCAATTCAGTAATAAATAGTATTCATATCATTCTTGCATCAATAAAAAACTGAAAAGGGGATTATTCTTTTTTTTTTTCCAGGTGTGTACTAATTACTCATAATAGAAATGATAGACCAATATGCATGTAGGTATTTAAAAAGTCTTAGGTTGAATATTACAAAACATTTTGGATTGATGTAAGTTCAATATCAGTGTATGAATTTTTAGGACAACCTAATAATTTGATGAACTCGGAAAAAGAAGTAACAATGGATAAAAAAATTAAAAATTAGATATAACAAAGTTACAAGATATTTAAGTATGATACACACATGCGCATGCACTTGATTGAGGTATTCACTTTCATTTCTTTTAAATACTCCACCAATCTATTCATTAGGGAATAAGTATTAGTTTTTGTTATTTTAATTTTATCAAAGAGTTTTGTTTCTGATTAGAGACTTAGAGTTCCATGTTTTATTAGTTGCATTATTTTGTTTATCAAGTGGTATTTAATGATGTCAGAGTTCAGATAGATTCCTAAATGCTAAAGTTCTTCGTCTTCATCTGTGCATGCCAGGTTTGCACGAGCTTAATATGTTCAACTTGGAGGGATGCAATGTAACTTCTGGATGTTTGGATTCTATCTCCAGTTTTCTCAGTTTTTTTCCTCCTACAAACCTTTGGTGGCATCTATGATTATTGATTACGATATGGACTGTAAATTGAGTATTCTAGTATTCAGAATGTAAGCTTACAACCAATTAGTTGGAATAAAATTCTATTTAAGTTAGTTAACCTTTTATCCATCAAAAGTTATCATGCATTAGATGATTCGAAATCACGATAGTCCGTAGTAACAATGATTCTGATATATTTATCAAATGTGATTTGCATGTGGCAGATATACATCAGAAAAGGCAAACAGTTAGTGACAGAACGAGCTAAGCCAGTTTTAGCATTGTTTTTATTTCCTTCTTTTAGTTGGATTAGACTATTTTCTTCCGTTGCAAATAAACTTCATAACATATATGTTTGTATTCTTTTTACTTTCATATAAAATAGGCTTCAAGAACCTCCATCTCTTGAAAGATGTGGTGGAGGTTTAACTGATGCTGCTGTGAAGAATATCAAGGATCTTCGCTCTCTGAAGTTGTTGAACCTGTCCCAAAACTGCAACCTGTCCAATAAATCCTTAGAATTTATTTCCGGTACATCTGCTAATCAGAACTATGCTTTTAGCTGTCACAGCTATCATTGAATGAATGTGATTTTAGCGTTGAAACTGCGACAATCACGGCCTGAATTAATATTAATAATAAACAAATAAAAAGAATAATCAATACAGTAATTAAAATAATGAAAGAACGTACTATATAATTAAAATAATCTTATCAAAAGTATAATAGAGGTTACATAAATATAATATTATAAGACAGTATTTCTTCCTTTTTTTAGATTACTTAAAAGTCAATGGAGTATGTCTCCCAAAATTCAATTATTAATTCTTCCGAGATTAAACAATGAAATTCAAAAGTCAGGCAAAATACAGTATTTTTCTTCTTTCAGATAGAGTATATTTTTTTGTTCTTTTCAAAACAAAAATCGTATGAAACTTAATACGTTATACTTTCTTTTATAGACAAAATATTCAACAGACATAATTCTTAGAAGAGTTATAATTTTTCATAAACAATTACAACCTTTTGATTTAATTATGAAGAGTTATAATTTTTCATAAAAAATTACAATCTTTTGATTTAAATACGAAGAGTTATAATATTTTTAAAAAAATATAACGTTTATAAAAAATTATAAATATTAAATTTAAAATATATTAATTTAATATAAGACTTTTAATTTTTCTGATTCAAACACGTCCACACCTACACATGGTTTTAGGATATGATTTTATTAATTTATTCAATGTCATCTTTTCTGTCCAAATGGATGAATTGGATTGCAGTGACCATATTCAAAAAATTGACCAATCATAGCTTTAAATGATCAAATTTATAATTTTAAATACGAAATTGATAATAACCTGTATAAATTATCGTCTTTACAACAAGCAACTAGTCAACCACCAATCGTCCATAATATTTTTAATTATCTTTTTGTCTGCCAAGTGTCAGCCAAAGGGTTAGTTGGATCATCATGTCATTTTATGTACCATTCAGCTTCTGCATGATGGTTTTGCCTGTGTTAGAATTACCTCTCGATTTCAACAAATAAATTATATATAATTCTATTAATTATCGTATAATTATGAGATGTAAATATATTTATAATTTTATTATTATATTTTAAAAAGTATTTAATTATACTTGTTACATATTAAAAAATATTTAAGTCAACTTAAAATAAATTTATTAACATTATTTAATAGATAGTATGATAAATATTTTTAAAAATATATTAAAATAAGTTACCCAAGTGATAGGATTATAAACCGGTTAATTTTTATGGTAACATGTTAAATTAGTGCTTTTAATTTTTAACATAATTATTAAATAAATCAAGTTGTCATTATTATTATTATTATTATTATATAAACACACCCAACTCGAATTGTTATCCACGTTTTAATATTCTATCGTTTTACACTAAAAAGTGGTGCGTTCACACATAGAACTCGAATTGTTATCCCGTTTTAATATTCTGTCGTTTTACACTAAAAAGTGGTGCGTTCACACATGGGTAGAAGTACATACTAAGTCCAAGCCAGCGAGTTACCCCCTAGAGATCAAACAATTTTAATGTTCATACAATAAAATATTACTTTCATCTATAATAAATTAGAGGGGATTGATGAACATAGATTATGTAGAAAAATTCCAAATTCCAGGGCGTTCTGATCCAATTAAAACATTGACCAAATCAAATAGTAAAACCAGCTGCAGATGGGAAACAGCTGACTCTATAATATTATATATATATAATCGCCAACTTGTCAACACTTTCGTTTGATTATATAATTCAATTGGTGATCTTTGTTCACATATATTTGACAATCAAGCAGCAAAGTTCAACTTTCCCATCGTTATCTTGCAAAGTCATTAACCCTATCCATCGCATTATTTTGAAGCATCACCAGTTTATTTTATATATTACAAATCCCTGATAATCCTACTTATCAAATCTCCTAACTCGGAAGAAATCTCATACCGACTAATTCCAATAATATTGTTTATTCATCTCTTCTGTCTTGAATATCCAATCTAAGTTTACCTATATATTCTCTTATCTTTCTCATTCCCTCCACAACACAATTAATTACATAATTCGAGAGAGTTTTGAGTCCTTGGTTTGCAATGGCATCTAGCGATAAGCCAACAGTAACGCCACCCTATGAAGCTTCACCCTGTCGTGTAAACTATTTTCCTATTGATGTTGCTCTTAGGTTCTTATTGTTATCAGCTTGTGTTGTTTCTGTTGTCGTCATGGTCACAGGAAAGCAAACAGAAATGGTACCAGTCACTGGATTGGCTATCGCAGTGAAAATTCCAGCCAAATTCAACCATTCTCCTGCCTTTATGTAAGTGAATAAGATGGATTGCATGTATTTCTTCGTTAACTGAGCTTGTAAGAATCTAACTTAATATACTTATTTTTTTGTAGATATTTTGTAGCAGGACTATCTGTTGCTGGACTATACAGTATCATCACAATCCTTGCATCGCTTTCAGCCATCTCAAAACTAAGTAGTTCCAAAACCACCTTGCTCCTGTTTGCATTTGGGGATGCGGTAAGCCTGTTGAATCAACAATTACAAAATTGTGTTGTGTTCTTGTTGTTAATTTTCTCAGAAATATAGTAATTTTAATTAATTTGATGCAGATGATGCTGGGGATCGTAGCTTCTGTAACTGGTGCTTCAGCTGCAGTAGCATACATCGGATTAAAAGGCAACGATCACACAGGATGGACGAAGATATGCAACGTATATGATAGCTTCTGTCGACATGTAGGAAGCGCCACCGGAGTCTCATTGGTTGCTGCGGTTGTTCTTATTTTGCTGTCCATGCTCTCCAATTACTCCCTATACAAACGGATCTGAGATTAGAGCTCCTACTACCTTAGGATTCATAAATAATTGCGTTTTATGTGTGCCTTTGTGTATGTCTCTAAAGATTCATTGTATTTTATTTGTAAATGGTAGTCTACTTGCCATTTGTGGAGTTTACTGAATTCATTTGTAAGGTTTTAGATATTAGACGTTATTGTGTTATGAATATCCTTGTGCGTTGATCTGAATAGATATTCGTTTGTTTAACTGATTGATTAAATGAACCTGTACTGGGCTGTAAGTTTCGCAATAAAAATTCTTTGTTATATATACATTTATTATAAAATTGAATAATAAAAAAAATTAAAATATAGGACATATTTTTATAATATGATTATATTAGGACTGTTTTTTTTATTTATTTATTTCATGATGAATATAACTCGGCAATGTTGAACGAATTTTAAATTACTTGTTAGATGGCTTTGCTTGAAAGATGAGACAAAGAGTCGCCGTTTGGAAAGTTAGTTGTTGTTGTTTTTTTATAAATAAATTTAAAAAAAATGGGAAAAAGAGGGAAAAAAGACGGTTGGTCCGAGTTCGACGAACTTCCCGCGTTTGAGCCCATGAGCGAGCCAGCTGAGCTCAGCTGTGCGAAACCGTTGACCCAAATTTAAGATCAATGGTCACAAAATCGTGAAAACTTGCTTAGAATGAGGGGCCAGATGATGATATAATCATTCCATAATAATTTAATAATAATTATTATATTCATATTAAAAAAATAATATGAATAATAATAAATTATATTTATTTTTAATCTTATAAATTTGTTAATTTATTTAAAAGGTGATTAATTAAACAAATCATAATGACGTAAAATTTGTATAAAACATAAATTCATTTAAACTAGTAAAAAATAGAGTGAGAATGTATTAGAAGTTTTGTTATTTTTTTCTATTTTAATATACACATTAGACTTTATTTTTGTAACATTATGAATCAATTTTTTTTTTCCTTATCCTTCTATTCTTTATATTTTTGTTATTAGATAAACTATTATTGGAATATATTTTTTATATTTTAATTTAAAGTTAAACGAATCAAATTCGTATCAAATCGTATTTAATCATATTTAAATATTAATTATGTAATATTCATGTAATAATACGAGTATAATTTATTTAATAATCATATTTAATTGTATCGTGTCGTCTCATTCGTTTGATAAACAAATTGTATTCATGTTTCGAATTTTGATCTCATCCAAATCATTATCAGCAATCTCCAAGCCAGCTTCTTCAAAGAAATCCTTGCTCATGTTTGCACTTTGCAATGCGTAACACATCCAAATCATTGCAAAACATAAATTCCTGTTTGTATAGCTATCAAATGTTTAAATTGTGTTATCTGTGTATAGTTGTTAGTTTTGTCGGAAACGTTATCAATATATATTCTGGGGGAATGACATATTCCCCCCTATATTTTGAACAAAAGTCAATCACCCCCTTACTGGGTGATGTGGCAAAATCTGAAACATTAGATTTTTATAATAAAAGGCTTGGATTTTGCCACATCACCCAGTAGGGGGGTGATTGGCTTTTGTTCAAAATATAGGGGGGAATTTGTCATTCCCCCTATATATTCTTTATCTTGCCTAATGCCTAGGATGCAAGTTGATGATGGGGTGTAGCTTCAGCAAGCGGTTACATGCATGTGATTGAAAGGCAATCGTCATGTCAGATGGAACAAGATGACCACCGGTTATGAAAAGTTCAAATGGCATAGAACTACTGCCGTGTCAGTCTCAATGCCTGCCGTACCAGTGTTCTTATTTTGCTGCCCATGATGTCCAGTGAATTCCTTTACAAGCGAATGAGTGATTAGAGATCATACCATATACTGTGAGTGTCTAGAATTTAAATGTTGTCTGCATGTGTAGTTTCGAGTCCTAAAATTTTCACTGTACTTATTTGTAAGCCACAAAAGTTTTGAGAACAAGAATACCTCATTGAATATCAAGCACAACTCACTGTATTGAAGATATGGAAGTCAATACTACTCATTGAGATAGTTCTGTGCAGGTGTTTATCTGTAATAAAAAGTCCAACAATATCATATTCTAGACGAACAAAACTAATACAGCTTCACATTTGAGCGGTAACCTAAAACACTAAACACTTAGAAAATAACTGTAGAAATAAAATCACTCAACCAAATGTGGAAGAAATCAGCTGAAAATTTTTTTTCTTTTGCCAGCTTATAAGCATCTCAGAAGTTCAATGGGTAATCCTTAACGCCCTTACAGCTCACAATCATCTCAACATATATATATATATATATATATATATATATTTGGTCATTTTTCTGAAACCACTAATTGGAAAGAGCTCAACCGGGCCACCACAGAAAACTGTTATAAATTCGATGAACCAGCCAAATGCCAACAAAGAATTTGATGGTGAAACAAACTAGATTTGTAAATAGGCAGAAGTACAACACAACTAGCATTTAATATGTTCTGCATCAAGCATTTAACAGGGACATAACTAGCAGAAAATCTTTTTACTGATAATCCATACATCAGCTAGAGGAGTTTCATTAGTAGAAAATCTCATACTTTTAATCAATCCAAGTTACAAAACGGACAATCTCAATGGAGCACTAAATTTACAACTTCTATCAGACAAGAACGTCTAGAAAATTGTCTGTTCCCCTAATTCCTGACCTGACATCCCTTCTCTAAGCACCCTTTCAAAGAATTCTTCCAGTGTGTCCTTGCCATAACTTGGTGTCTTTTCGGCACTATACTCACCAGTCCCAGGATCCAAAATTAACATACTCTCAGCTGCATAATATCTTCCAATTTTTCCATACTCAGCTGCATCTTCCATAGAAGGAAAGATCTTGACAACGAAATCAAGAACCCCAATAGCAAAATCCATGATTCCAATTGGCACTTTCAAGAACTTTGGTTCCTTCCCCACAAGTTTAAACAATATCTCCCCTTGTTCCAATGGTGTCAATGCCTTTCCTGGACCGCCAATTGGCAGCGTTTGGTTAATCTTATCTTCACTCAACACACAATCTGCAATAAATGAAGCCAAATCCTGCTCACTAATTGGCTTACAAGCACACAACCTCCCATCGCCAAACATGACATAAGGCTTCCCTTCTTTCACCAACTCAACCTGACCTCCTAAGCTTTTAAAGAATGCAGTTGGCCTCACTATACTATAGGTGAACCCACTGTTTTCATCAGCTTCTTTTATCAATTCATCCTCAAATTTCAGCTTTGCTCGCTGAAATTCGAGGAGGGGCTTTTGCACACATATTGCAGAAAGTAATACAAAATGCGTAGCCCCGCGATTCTTACCAGCAACAAGACTATTCCTTGTTGCCTCATAATCAATTTTCCATGAATCTTTCACCCCGCCAGAGCGACTAGCAAGGCAAGACACGACAACATCTATTGAAAATCCTAAATTTTCCAAGGATTTGTCTAAAGTTTCTAAATTGGTCACATCAGAAAAGCATACAGTAGCTCCCTGTAACTGATTCAAGGTCTCTTCTTTATCATTTCTACCTCTGATTCCACTTCTTTCTCTGGCAATCGCTATGACATTAAAGCCTCTATTGACCAATTCCTTAACAACAAATTTTCCAATATACCCAGTTGAACCCACCACCAAAACGTTAATATCTTTAGGATTCTTGTTTCTAAATGTAGATGGGGTAGCTTCAAGAGCTGTTGTTGCCGCTGAAGCAGTAATGGGGTTGAGTCTTTTGCTACTAAAATTAAATGGCTGTGATAAATTCACATGATAACCTGCTAAAGTGTAACATACAGAAGTCACCTGAATTTGATTAATCAAGAGAGAAGATAAACGAGTTCTGCTGAAGATTTGACACTTTGGTGACTGGAGTGTTAACACATTGGAGGAGAAACACAGTGCCATCGCTGCTGTTGTAGTTCAAGGAAATTTGCTACAGAAAGGCGGGTTTAAACTTTGGATTGTGGGTGTGACTGAAATTTGGTAAAGAGAAGAGAAGAGAAATGAAATGTAAGGCGGGTGTTTTGGGGGCTTGTGGCTTTCATGGCTGTTGATTGTTGCCATATCAGAGGAGAGAATCTAAACGATGGGTGGATGGATAATAATTAATATTTATTATAATTTTTTTAAAAAATACAGGAAATTATCAGTTTGATCCCTACGTGCTTCGAATTTACATAAAACTCTCACTATTTCTTGGAAATCAGATTTTGAATTTGTTCTTTTATTTTTGGCTCGGAATATTTTCAAAGCCCCCACCCTACCCCAAAAAAATAATAAAAGAAATTTGAGAATGCATCAATTCAAAAGATAATTTAAGAAAAAATGAAAAATCTCCTTTAAACTATTTGTTGAGTAACATTAGCCTTTAGAAAAAAAGGAAATTTACGAAAATTATCATATTTTAATTTCATTTTATAAAATTAATCAACTTAAAAAATAATTTTTAAATTAAACTAAAAAAATAAATCTTAAATTAAATGGCCCTTCTTTTAAATTTGGACACCCCAATTTCAAATAAGGTCTCTTGGCTTGAAACTGTCTACTCTTATTTCACTCTTATTTCGATACTTTTACATTTTGTTGAAAATTCAATTTTTTTTTACTATATTATTTATTGATCACATCTTCATTCCAACAATTTTTTAATTAAATTACAGCATTTAACAAATTATTTATATATTATCAATATTTTTTAGTCAAATCTTTAATTTCACAACAATTAGGACAAAAAATTTTAAGTAAAGAAAAACTTTCTTTAATTCCTAAAGTCTTATAATTTTGTTATTGACAATGGATTTAAATTTATTTTAAAAAGTTTTATTGATAAGTTGGTTCCAATTTTATATATATAGTCCAATAATTTTCTTTCTTATTTTAATATAGGACTCGTTCCTACTTCTATAATTATCTTAAAGTCTACCGAGAATTGCTCCTTACTCAAGTTTTTTTGCTCTGATATCACTCCTCATCTTTAAAAATCGGGATATTATCGGTCCATCGGTTTTCACTAACTTATTATCAAGCCCATAATCGTATTTAGGAATAGCAACGGATAAAGTACTCCTAAAACATATCATACTCATGTTCATACTCGTTTATGTGTAAGATACCCAAACCTATTTTAAATTCGTTTAAATATCTACTCATATTATCCATACTTGTCTCAAATCCGATTAATAATATCCATATATTATTCGATACTCTTATAAATATCAGTTTAACTATTTTTTCTTGAAATAGAAATATAATAATAAAAAGTGTTAATAAAAATTAAAATAAAACCCGTACATAATACATAATTCATACAAATTATACATATATTATAATTAAATCCAAGACATTCTAATTCTTCAAATAAGCATAATCTTTTATGTCCAAATTCTAATATAAGATTGTATATAAGACAAATCATCCATTGTAATCCATGATTACAAAATTAAAACTTATATTCATTATGCATCTTAATATTAATAAAATAATTAATATAATTTAATGGTAAGTGTATTTTATTTATCATGAAAGTAATAGATTTAAATTTCATTCTATCAAATAAAATTTTAATATTTATATGAGTTTTAGTAGAGGATACTTAAGACTATAAACCCGAACCCGTTACGAGTTAAATTTTAATATTCAAACTAATCTCAAACCCTTTTTTTACTACTCTAATATGTCATATGTAACAACCCGTATCTCACCCCGAGGGTATAATTGTTATTTCCTACATCTTCCATCCATGCATCTGCATTCATTTCATGTTTCATGGGGTTTTGGGTGTGATCCTAGACTCGTGTGGGGTCTAATAAAG
>JAVXUL010128030.1:0-16069 GCA_035590515.1 Trichilia minutiflora | reverse complement strand
CGAAAATTGTCCAGAGAGTTCCCAACGATTCGGTCGAACGAATCCTCCAATTCGGTCGATCGAACTTGCCAAAAATTTGGATTTTCACTTTAATAGGCCCCACACGAGCCTAGGATCACACCCATAACCCCATGAAATATGAAATGCATGCAAATACATGGATGGAAAATGTAAAAAATGATAATTATATCCTCAGGGTGAAGTACGGGTCGTTACAATAATTATCTAATTATGAATTGACCATATAGTAATACATATCCTTATTAATTCGTGCATTAGATGTTAAGTTATACCATTCTCCCATATCAAGATAATTGTTAGGAGATGGTTTAAGTCACGTTTGTTTCTCAAATACTTGGATATCCTATCCGCAATCCTTGATGACGTATGAGACCTCAGATAGTTTACTTGTCATCTGATGCTCTCATTAGTAAGCCTTTCAGGGTGTTGAAACCTCAAAGGTCATAAGCAGTTTTAGACTCTGGGTTATCTTAGGGATCCTTAATAGTAATATGGTCTTAAGTGATTAGACTATATTTGAGATTTAGGAAACGTAGAATCTCTGTCAAGTTTATAGATGGATATGACCTCAAATAATCTCTGTCAAGATTGTAGATGATATGACCTCAAATTTGACATGTGTTCTTTTCGAAACCTTCTATAGGACCACCCATAGTTAACCTCAAGTAAAGTACTCTACTCATGCCTCCAAGGACTGGGCCATCTAAGGAGTTATCGATTGAATTTTGGACCCTACTGAGCCTAGACTTAAGTATCCAAAGTTCTCCCAAATATTATTAAATTATTTATTGTATTGTATCTTTTAGAATACTAATATTAAAATACAATTTAAAATCTTTATTATTATTATTTTTAGTGTTTATTTGATGTTATAGTTCAATGAGTTTTAACTGACAAAAATAAAAAACATTTACATATTAAATATTTATTAATTTATTTTTAAATTACATTACAAGTATTTCAATTCTATAAGAAGTCTTTATAACATATCTATGCTTAAGACAATACAAATCACAAATAAGTTTTATTTAATCACCAAATCCAAAATTAAATGAACTAACTGTTACCGAAACAAAATGATCGTCACCCCAATGACAATCATTAATATAATTTAATCGAAAATAATCACTGTTCATAACCTAAATTAAAAAAATCACTCTAAAAATTTTCATTCAAAAATAACTCAAATAATTATTTTAAGACAAAAATACCCTTAGAAAACTCCTTAATATACTGCACACACTCGGAAAAAATTTTCTACCAAAAATTGCATTACGCGCGCTCGAGTGAAAATTTTCTCGAGCACACTGTAGTTACAGTCCATAATTTTATTTTTAAAATTTTCATTTTTATTTAATAAAACTTTAAATAAAATAATATTAGTTATTTATAAATTCTAATATTAAATTTTATTTTATTTAATTATTGAATTAAATAATATTAATTATTTAATGTTATTTAAATGTTTAATCAATATTAATTATTAAATTAATATAAAAATAATTAAATTAATTATTAAATTAATATTTAAACAATTTTAATTTAATTATTGGTTAATTAGTTATTTTTAGTATTAATTATAAAATATTATTATTTTATTAAATATTATCAAATAATTCTTTTTGTTAAAGTTTATTTTCTAAAAAAATATTTTATTTTAATATTTTTTATGTGTATTTAATTAAATAATATTGTCTATATATAAAAATTTTTATTAATTAATTATTATCAAAAAATAATTATATTTAATTAAATATTTTACAAATATTATTATTTATTAATTAAATATTATTTAAATAAATATATTAAAAATTATTTTATTATTATTTATGTGTAAACAATAACACAAGTGAATAATATTATTTATTTATAAACAGTATTTTTTGGATATAAGTTAAAAAGGATATTTTTGAAAAAAAATAATAAAATTGGGTATTTTTAAATAAAAATTTTTTAAGTGAATATTTTTAAATTTTAATTATAAATAGTAATTAATTGGGCTTAATTTGTACTTTTGCAAAGAAAATTTGAATATGCATTGTTATTAGCCCATATATTCCTATGCTTAACACCTCTACTATTGCTTCTTTCTAAAATTATAAAAATCACAAACTGAAATTTACAAATTTCATCAATTTCTCGTATATTATATTGTATAAAATTTTTAAAAAATTTAAATAAATATTATTATAACATTAATTAGGAGATTTAGTTGCCACTCCTAGAATTGAATGGTTTAGCTCCTCTTCCTCATGAGCAGCGTATCTTTTATAAGTACTGTGGAATGGTTTTGTGCCAACCCTTCCTCTCAATTTAATGGCAATATGCTTTGTTTTTACCATTTAATGAGTTAATTTAAACTTTTATTTTCGATAGTATAAAATAAGTTACTTCTTTTATATGTATTTGAGTTGAAAATATATATTAATATTAATATAAAAATATAATAATATATTAATTCACTTAAGATAATATATCTCGCTCGACCCAAGTAAATTAATAAAAACTACAAATACTTGTGCTTAACATATCAGCTTTTAGTAAGCATGATAGAGTCTTCACAATCTCAAAGCACACCCCAGTGTCAAAGCAAAGTCATAACTCATAATTGTATTAGATTAAAATCCGAGAGGAAAAAATCTTATTCACATGCATACAGCACCAACAGAGCACATTAACCATTACTGCCAAGGACAAAACATTCAGTAATTATATACAGAGGTGACTGACTGGTTTTGTTTGGCACGAAGCCAACACGTGATCCCAAATTCCTTCCCTCTTTCAAATACAAAAACAAAAACCTTCAAAACACAACTATTGAAAAAATTACTACATAAATTTTAGAAATTTTAAAAAATATTATTAAGAAAACGATGCCAAACGTGGTGTTAAGGTGGGTCAAGTGTTCCTCTCTAACAGAGGTCAGGCGTGGTCACGGGCCACATTCACGTAAACAGCAAGAATCATAGACATGGGGTGAGACAGGCTTCCCTGGTCCCATGATCAATTATTGGTTCTATATCTATCTCAATTGCAATGCAAAATCTCCAGCCTTCAGCATATGTATTTGGCATTCTAATCAATTTCCATTCGGAGGACTAATAAGCTTCTTAGCTTTCAACCATACATAATGAAATCTCTTCATATCATTTGCTTCTGTTGGATCATTATTACTTTGAATTTCCTTTCCCAAACCACTGCCTCCTTTGCTTTTTCTACCAACTTTTACCCGGGAAGAAGAACGCTTAGAGAATTGCAGAAGTCATCGCCAAACCACAAAGACACATGCAACAAAATTCGGGTAAGTCTCAAGAAGTTCGTCCCTACCATATTCTACTTGTGTCAATGTTAAAAGGATTACATGGGCGTAATAATAACAGTGAAAAATGCAGGACATGGATTATAAGACAAAGCAAACAACTGTACAACATGTCTCCACAGAAGTGAAATATGCAAGCAGCACCTATGATTTTGATGAGATTGTTTACCACATCGACTACCATGGAGTGACAACTCATCCGAATCCAACTCCAAAACATCCCAAACCCTAAAATGCTTTCAAAAGTTTTTTAATGGAAGGAAGGATGTATGAGTGTTACCTTTAGTCCATAGATGAATGTATAATTAGTATGAAAATATTTTTTTTGCCGCTATATGTGCATTTTTAGCTTTCTTTTCATCCTTCCAAAGGTTTTGCTTTCAGCAAAGCCATACCTGTAATATTGCAATTTTCTACACTGGGTATAAAAACATATCAATTTCTCTCAGCATCCAAGATTTAATCGCCAAAAATACAAATCAAATAAAAAAGCAATGTACATACCAAATGATTCAGCTTGCAATTATCTTCTTTCATAGTCAATTAGAATGAAATGTTATAATTCCATTCATGCATTGTTTTCTGGTCCCCTTGGTACTTACCAAGTAGTATCTTATATCTTTCAATAACATCCTCAAAACGAAATCTCACTAGAAAATTTAGATTTAACCTGCATGAATGTAGCTTGTGCCATTTCTTTGTGCTGAGTATATAAAGGAAACATGATTTCAACTCTTGTAAAAGGTATACTCCAACCGAACAACTGAAGCCATCTCATTAGTTGAAAAGGATCAATGTTTTCTTTAATATGCACTTCACCTCTATGAATCAATTCCAAAAATCGTTAATCCGCACTAATTTTGTCTATCAACTCCCTGAAAATGGTTTTCTGGTTTAGATACAGCCAGTCACAGGTACCTGATGGCAAGACCCTGCACCAACCAAGCACGACTTCCGAAATGCAGGATCAGGATCTCCAATCAATCCAATAACAAGATGCAACAGATTGACAGACGTAAGATTCAGAATTCCAGATAGAGACTCGATAGAAGCAAGGTGGTATATTTTATCAGCTTGGCTCCAACAACAGAGTTTACATGGCAAAACCCTTCCTATCTGTGTTTAAGTGAATACAGTGGCTGAATGGGATTATGGAGCAAAAGATTATCCCGGACCTATGCTAAGGTATTGACGGTGATTCTCAAATGTTGTAGAACAGAATGTGATACAATGTGATAGAATGCAATAAAAAAAGACATAGGAAATGGGTTACCTACTTTTAATAGTCAAAGTGAACCCTTTCATTATGACATTCTGAATTCTTTCATTTGGAATAAATCAAATCTTCCCGAGTAGAATTTGAATCTACCACTAGTCAGTTAACAGCCGACCGCTCTACCACTGAACTACTGAGAAGCTGTGGGAGATTTTCTCTCATAGAGTTCAATTCCCATAACACATGACCAATATGCACTTGAAGTTTTCATCGTCGCTCCCCGACATATGTTATAGGAGAATCCTCCAGCAGACTATTTCACTTGAAATTTAAAAATTTTATTTTTTTCATCATTGACTACTTGACATGCTTTTAACCTATTCTTTAAAAAACAGAATAGTACATTTCACCATCGCAATTTCTTATCAAAACAAAGATGCTTCAACCATCTTCAAAATTCTGTTTCAATCCAAATCATGTTTAAAATTGACATTAAGAGGGAATTCTTAAGCCTAAATAACAATGAAGTGAAGCTGATTTGCCATGAAAGTGCAATTTTGGAAAAGGCCATACACTCATTACAGCATTTTGAAATCACCTAATCTTTTCATTTATTTTCCTTTAGCTTCATTTATTTATTGTTTGGTTTTTAGTTTTTCCCACTCTTGTTGACTGATCAACTTCGTTAAACTGTTAACAGTCAACAGTTCAACATTATAACCTAAATGACTCAAATTTACTTGGAATGAAATACTAGAAACCTTTATTGTTCAGGTAACAATCAATATAGACTTCATCACAACAATGAAATATACAAATAACGTGCTGATGTCAACCTTTTTGAAGACAATGGCCCAAAACCTTGTCTCTGTTGTCTTTCAGAAAAAAAATGTCTACATTTATGGTTCTGTCAACAACAGGGTTCGCTGCACATGTATTGCTGGTTTTCATCTTTCAAAATTATTGCATTTACATTTAAAATATCCGGATCAAAAAAATAGAGGAAAGCAATTAGATGAGCATAACATGCATCGATGACAATAAAAAATAGCCTTTTGGAGAATAAAAATTATTGATCTATCATAGACTCATATTAAGAACAAAGCTGAATGAGAGTGCAAAAACACACACACACACACAACAAGGTAAAACCAAAAGAAAATTGAGA
Organism: Trichilia minutiflora; assembly: GCA_035590515.1. Taxonomy (NCBI): domain Eukaryota; kingdom Viridiplantae; phylum Streptophyta; class Magnoliopsida; order Sapindales; family Meliaceae; genus Trichilia; species Trichilia minutiflora. Next base: position 10,345 of record JAVXUL010128030.1, on the reverse strand, counting down.
GAGAGAACGAGAAAAGATAGCAATGCCAAGGCAGGAGCAAAATAAAAGAGAGACTTTTTATCATAAAATAATGATTTCTGGCCATCAACAGATAAACACAAAATACTCGCTGAACCAATACAATAAAATTAACTCTAACATGGAGAAGAAGAACCAGAACTTCAAGAAAGATTTAGATCCTATCATTCTAAATTCTAATAACCCAGTGAGTCCAACTTCCGACATCACATATGGTTTTTAGTTGTAATTCATGGGCCAAGCGGATTTGACAATGTTATCAGTCAAAGATAACTGCTTGGGTCCAAAATTGATAGCAACAGAGTCAGCAGGACACTAGAATTCCAATAAGTGGTTCATTGATTAAGCAAGCTAGGCCCCAAGCATGTGCACTATGGGAGCTTACCCACACAAAGTTGACACAGCATATTGTATAGTGAGAGATTATCTTCTCTCTTTATAAGAAAAAAACTAAAGTAACAGGTCCCATGACTTTACAGAAGTCTTTTGGTCCAAGGCAGGTATCCATAGTAGTAATTATTCCTTTAAATAAGTAGCTATGTTGAACTCTAGACTTCAGAGTGTTTAACCTTTTTCTTTTGTTGAAATGTGCTGCTATTAGAGTTCATTGGCTCTTATTCTGAATCTAAGCTGGCTTACTTGACAACTTAAATTTAGTTTTATTTGTCAAGGTTCCTAAATCTCTGGTTTTTATGATACGTGCTGACTTCTTGTGATAACTGCAAGTTTTTTATTGCCTTCTCTTCTATAGCACCAAACATCTGGTTAAAAATTCACAGCAAGAAATCACTTATATTTCTATCAAAATCCTACTTTCTAAAACTTGAAACATTACATCAAATAAAAAATTTTGATTCTAGAAACTGAAAGGCCTATCTCAAGTAGTGTATCCGACAAATAATCAACTACAGCAGTGCCAAACGCCTTATGTTTGCTTCTGTTTGGCATATAAAGTAAGCAGGTTCCGGCCACTCTTTACCATTCAAACCCTACCATATTCAAGCCTACACATATTCAATTCATTCCAAAGCCTTAAACCCTTTCTACTGCCGTAGACATTTCCAATCTGTCATACATCAAACTGCTCTCCTGAAGATTCACATATCATATATTAACAAAAAGAAGCATACAAGCACAACAAGATTTGGTGTGATATCCAATCATCCATGACAGGGCAACACATATTTCTAAGAAAATTGTAGTATAGCAAATACAAAAGAGTTAATGCTTAATTAAAAGTATAAAACAACCTCATTTGTATATGCCAAATTCTCATATTCAAACAATGCTTAGGCTTTCAACAATATACATATTATAATATAATTCAAAATATTGATATTTCAACAATTCAATATCTCACACTGTTCTTCACATTAACATTTTGTTAATGAAAATGAAAAATAAATGTAAGTAAATTAAATTATCACATAACATCAGTTATGTCAATAATCTACAGAACAATACATTGAAACTAAATTAGACACAGTACAGTTCAACCCATGCTCCAAAATTAAAGATGAAAATAAATTCACAAAATCAACGTAGACTTACAAGCTTTCATGATGTAAGAATGATAAGGAGGAAAAAATTAACAAATAACTCATTGGATTATTTTTTTTTTTAAAAGATAATTGGTGAACTTTTACTTACACAAATGGAGGTTCAACCTCGATACCAAGAGTCAGTGATAAGGAAAATCCCACCGATCTGTTGAGTACTTTGTGTTCTATGCATGCCTCGTGAGGAAATCCTCTTGGAACATATAAAATGTCATCTTCCATCAGTGAAAATTGTCCACACTCAGCCATTTGAACCATTCATGATATTGCAACCATGGTGCAGTCAGGGTAACTGCAAATTAGAAAGCAAAAAAAATTTCCATCACTTAGTTCCAAAGATTTGGCAAACAAAAACACAGTGGTCATCATAGTGGACGGCCAAGCCCTGAGAATTAGGTGGTGTCAAGTACGTATTGGCACCTACTGATGGTTGACCAAACAAGGAAGCTAAACCATCTGCAATGGTAGCAAGGCACTCAAAGCAGAATTCCATGCCATGTAGAGCAATCATATAACCATCTTTATATGCTTCTTCACATATCATCAGCATAAATCAAATAAGGAGCCTTGATGTCACAAGAATCTAACTTCTAGGAAAAAAATGCACCTCCCTTTTTGAGTGTTTATTTGTTCTTAAAACCAGTACATCTTGCTCGTATACATGAGGACATCCCAATTTATTTCTCACCTCCTTCAAGAAACTAAAAATGTCTAATTCATCCAAAGCAATAGGCAGACAGGAAACAAGCGATTGAAGGATAAGTGAAAGGAATGAATGAAATGATTCTTTGGAATTTAGATGCGGTATGAAGGAGCTGAAGATAACATGGCCTTCAATCAATGAATTTGAGGGTCTTCTTACAAGAAAAGGTGAAACCTCCCAGTAATTTATGATTAAATTCTCAAAACTAGCCTCATTTAAATGAAAAATACTTCTTTCAACTCTCTTTTGAAACTAATGTGAATTGATCAGTATTAATGGAAAGCCTAAAAATGCTTTCTGCCAATGCATTAACAATGATATTGTTTGAACAAAAAAGCCTCACTCAAGTGGACCTTGTAATATTACCACATAACAGTGAACTTCTATCCAGATGATTCATATCTTGAGTTACCGATAAGAAAGAAGTGAGATAAGTTTGTTTCCACAAAACTTCAATGTTGCATCATGTTCTTTCTTGAAGTTCATACTTCATCTAATTACTGGCATATTCTTGACCTCTTTCCTCCACAATTTTAACATTTAAAATGAACATAAAAGTCATACATATGGAAAATATGTTTAAACAATAGGTAACAATTAGCATATCTCAAGACAGCATCAAAATGAAAGACATGTCAAAGACATCAATGCTTTAAAATTGCAATATAAAAGAATATAATCACTATCCAAGGTGCTCGTTGATTTTTGTTTTCTTTTCTTTATCTTCTTTTGTTCAAACCCTTTAAGTGAAAGAAAAAACACAATTTAGAATGTACGCAGTTTAACAATTTCTATGTTTTCCTAGGACTCTTCTAAGCAAATGTACTCAGGTAGTAAACATGTGTGCTTGGTACAGTCCGTTTTAATGTTCTGCTTTCTCACTTCAAGTTATGCTATCTGATAATTGTCACTTTAATCTGTTTCAAATCCTCAACAAGCACTTGTCACCGTGGAAGAGAAGTGATAAACACATCGACTAAGGCATATTTGTTCGACAAAATTCTAAGATGGCTTATCGCCAACCATGAAACCTCACTGCTTAACTTATGACCGTTAACCTGTGTTTCTATGAAAAGGAAACTAGCATCCTGCTTCTTGTCTTTCATTTTTCTTCCATTTTCCGATTCACGTAGACAAGAATTAAGTACCCATAACGTAATCAAATTTGCAACACCAACAAACTGTAAACAAAAAGTACAACTTAGAATACTCACAGAAGACTATCCAAAGTAGAGAATTCTAACAACCGTTCTCTTCCAACTGAAGTAGTCGGCAAATCCAAAACAGCATTAGATGCAGCCGTGAAAACTCTCCTATCTGAACTCCACAGCAAAGATACTAAACCCTTGACAATTTCATCGTCCAAAGCAATTTGCTCATTCGTTTCTAGAGACAACAATGATGCCAGCCCCGCAACGTCGAGCAATTCCGCCAAATCTGCAACAATCTATCAATAACCCAGCACTGTTTGATGAGTTAATTAAATGGATTATCCTTACCTGGAGTTGAGGAGTATGGGCAGCAAGTAGAGATTGGGAATGGGAATCGGAATCGTAAGTTGGGATTGGAAGAGAAGAGAAATCCGCAGTTCTTTTAAGCATTTTTTTATTATGAATTGGGAGTTGAAGTTGTTTATGCAAAGAACAGCCAGTAAGACAGCGAAGATAAGATTCTGCGTTTATTTGTTTGTGGGGTCAATGCCAATTTCATACTTCTTCCTCTTTCTCGTGAGATTATTATTCTTGCATTTTCTGTTTCTCTCCTCCATTTTTCTTCTTCACAGCAACTGGCTTCGGAGCAAAATGGATGAGGCGGAATCTTCTGGATTTTTTTTGCCAATTAAATGTTTTTTTTTTCGAAGACAAAATCCACTTTACTAAAAAAATCAAAAATATTATTTTATAAACAATACCAGCAATAAATTTAGATATTATGATAGTATTAATTGTACGTTATTTGTACCACATTAATTAATTTGTATATAAGCATTTATAAAAAAAAATTAATATCTCTTATAATATCTTTTTTATTATTTATTCTTATTAATTATATTAATTTTATAGCTTGCCACTTGTTTCATTCCATAGTCTTGTAGTTTGTTACTCTCACAATATTTACAAAATTTAAGACTTTTCTTTAATTTTTGTTTGTGTATAAATGAGATTTATGTCATAATTTTAGAAAGTATTACATTGAAAATAAAAAGTAGTAAGAGTCATGTAACCAAAAATCATAGCAATGAGTTCATTTCTAGTTCGATTATATAAACAGGTTTGACTAATTTTGTTCGTGTAATATTTTATAACTTTTATGGGTTCATAAGAAGCCATTTATACTCTCACTTAACTAACCACAAGAAATGCTGCTCCCAAACATAAAGCTACTCAAAATTTGTGAATTTATGTTTCATTTTGTAACATTCTCAAATTCGATGATGTTACCGACAGATGATAGATCTCACTATTATCTTAAGCCTATTTAACTAATCAGAAACACTATAAATCAACATAACATGTATCTAATGATGATGGATACAATGAAACCTTTTTAAGACGAATTGTCTGCCTATGATATATACATATAATGCAACATATACCAAAAAAATTTAATAACATTGATAATAATACAAACTATTCCAACCCATCAGGCTATACCCTTAGTACTCAAACTAGATCCTCATTCTCAATGGGCTGGACCTTTTGCCACATATCAACATGCTCTTTCATTGCTTACACAACCGATAGGAAGGCAAGAGTTGGCGGTCTTGTTGCAAGAGTTTAGGAAGCGGCAGCCACCCACGTTTACTAGGATAGAGGCGTCCCCTGATCCATTTGGCTTTATAAAGGAGTCGAATCGTATATGTGCTACATTGGGGTGTTCTTCAGTCCAAGCAGTGGAGTTAGTTAGTTTTCAACTTCAAGACATTGCATATTTATGGTATACATCTTTCAGACAGAGTAGGAGTGCAAATGCTCTCACGTTAGCATGACCTGAGTTTAGTACAACATTTCTAACTCGTTTTCTTACTCAGAGTGTTAAGGATGCTAGAGCACGGGAGTTTGAGCAGTTGGTCCAGAGTGAGTAGATAACAGTTTCAGAGTATGACATTTAGTTCACTCGGCTGATCAGGTTTGCTTCACATTTAGTTGAACAGTGAAGAGATGAAAGTTAAGAGATTTGTTAATGGGCTTCGAGATTACTTGTTTAGATTGATACCGCTTACAAAGGCCATCACCTATGCCCAAGCCCTAGATGCAGCATTGCGACTTGAGATGTGGGTTTAGGAGAGACAGACTGAGAGAGGGTCTCATAAAAAAGCTCAGACAGAGGGTTTTAATAGGCCACGATAGGGAGGACACAGTCGACAACAACAAATGTCTACCTCTCTTCCTACTACCACATGGGATAGGGGTTCCACAATTAGAGGCTCTGATCACCGATCGACACCAGGTGCCACCTCCCGAGCAGCTTCTTCATCCTCTGTGATACAATCTATGCCGAAAACTTTAGTATGCCAAATGTGTGGGCAAGCACATAGGGGTACATGTCAGTGGGGATCCAAAGCATGCTATAGATGTGGCCAAGTGGGTCACTTGAGGAAGGATTGCCCCATACCATCCGATCAGCTTTCTTCGAGACGAGCTGCACCATCCCCAACTCGAAACCAGCCAAATCGAGGTAGAGCAAAGTCAGAGCAGAGGCACTTTAATAGAGGATCGATAGGATAGATAAGGAGTGGCAGGGGACAGGCTTCGACTCGAAGAGGACATGCCCGAGTTTTTGCATTAAAACCTCAGGATGCTCAGACATCCAATGCAGGGGTCATAGGTACTCTTTTGGTTGATTCGCAACGTGCTAGGGTGTTATTTGATTCAGAGGCAACTCATTCCTTTGTATCCCCCTACTTTATCTCTTACTTAAATAGGAGTATAGAGTCTCTAGATGCATCTTTGGTCGTATTTACTCTTATAGGAGACACGATTGTAGTGTCCAAGATTTTGAAGGGTTGTGTTATAGATATAGAGGGGTGTAAGTATTATGTTGATTTATTACTGCTGAAGATTTTGGGCTTTGATGTTATTTTAGGTATAGACTAGCTGTCTAAGTATCATGCTATAGTAGATTGAAGACAGAAAACCGTCACGTTCCAAACTCCAAATGACCCAACCAGGACATATAAAGAGGAGAGGAGTAAAGCCATACATAATTTAATATCTGCTCTACATGCTTCTAGACTATTGAGGTAGGATAATAGTGCCTACAGACCAAGGATTGAGGCATTCACTGCTAGAGAAAGCCCATGCCTCCTCTTATACGATGCATCCTGGAATTACCAAGATGTATTATGACCTTAGGGACTTATACTACTGGGAAGGTATAAAGAAAGACATTCCAGATTTTGTAATGAGATGCCTGACATGCCAACAGATGAAGGCAGAGCTAAGAAGCCGACAGGAGTGCTTCAGAGTTTAAATATTCCTAAGTGGAAATGGGATAAAATTTCTATAGACTTGGTAGTTGGACTTCCACGGACCCTTAAGGGTTATGACTCTATTTGGGTAATTGTGGACGTGTTAACTAAGTCAGCGCATTTTTTGTCAGTGAAAACTACCTATTTTTCCTCTCAATATACCAAGGTTTATCTAGATGAGATAGTATCCCTTCATGGGATTCTTATTTCTGTTGTTTAGATAGAGGCTCACAATTTACATCTAGATTCTGGCAGTCATTTCAAGAAACTTGGGTACTCAACTATATTTTAGCACAGCCTTTTATCTTCAGACTGATGGTCAGTCAGAACGTACCATTCAGACCTTGGAGAATATGCTAAGAGCTTGCGTTATGGAGTTTGAAGGTAGTTGGGACTAGTATTTGTCATTAATAGAATTTGCTTATAATAATAGTTATCAATCAAGTATCCAGAAGGCATGATTTGAGGCTTTATATGTTAAGAGATGTAGATCCCTAGTGGAATGGTTTGAACTGGGAGAACAAAAATTGTTACGAGTCTGATCTAATGTAAGATTCGATGGAAAGAATTAAGTTGATCAAAGAAAGGATAAAAATAACTCAAAATCGACAAAAATCCTATGTACATCATCGAAGGAGGGACTTAGAGTTCTAGGTTGGAGATGTGGTATTCCTAAAGGTATCCCCTTTTAAAGGAATCATAAGATTTGGTAAAAAGGGAAAGTCAAACAACAGATATATTAGACCATTTCTTCGAAAGGTTGGAAACAGGGCATATAAGTTGGCACTCTTAGCTTAGATAAGATCCATCATATTTTTCATGTATCCATGCTTCGAAAGTATTTGCATGATGATTCACATATACTAAAATCATAGACAATAGAAATTAGGCAAGACCTGTCATATTTGGAGCAGCCAGTGGAGATTGTGGATAGAGATATCCGAAAGCTTTGATCTGGACGAATATCTTCGATAAAAGTAGTGTGACAACATCATAAGGGACAAGAAGCCACTTGGGAATCCGAAGAAGTGATGAGAAAATACTACCCACATCTGTTTTCCTAATAAAAGTATAACTCATATCTTTATCACCTTTTGATTCGAGGACGAATCTTATTAAGGGGGGAGAATTGTAATGGCCTGAAATTTTTTTTAATGCCTTAACATGATTTTAGAAACTTAAAATAGCAACTCTTCAAATTTTAGAAAAATCATTACAATTAAGAGAGTTTAGAAGTGCCAAAAAGCGCGTTATCCTAAAAAATTGGGCTTAACGTGCTAAATCGAAAAGTGTGAAATTGGATAAATTTAAGCCCATTTGTTTTGTAATTCATTTCTAGATGCTTTTAAAAGCAATTGGATATATCATCCCCTTGAACAAGGTTCGACCATTAGAAAAGAAAAGAGGAAAAAAAAACATAAAACCAGTAAATTAAAGGAAAAAGAAAAGAAGAAACAAGAGGAAGCAAAGATAGATACAAGTTTAGAATATTAACCTTTCAACTATATGCTTTTAAAAAGGTAAGCAAACCCCAACTTGAGTTGTTATTTTTTTTGAAATTTTAGATCTGTATTTTAATGTTAATAGAAGTGATTGATTATTGAAATGATGATTGATTGCTTGGAAATTAAATTAAAAGTGTTATGTGTTGAACCTATGTATGCAAGTGTGGATGTGTTGTAAAAATTTTAGTTTTGAATCATGGAATGAACTGGATAGATTGGCAATGTTTATGGATGTGTTTAGGATTGAAATTTGTCTTACTACCAGTGTATTAATATATAAAAATTTGACAAGGAAAGTTCTTTTGTGTAGCTTATGGTATTTGCCCAAATGAAAGCATGGTTATACATGGATGTCATGCTAAAACTTGCTGTGATGTGTGTGGTTTCTTGTTGTTTTGGTTTAAATGATGAGGACAAAGGTTATTGGCACCAATATAGGCATATTAGACTTGTAAATAGAAGTGTAGAAGCGGGACAAATAGGGTTTGGTGACCTGAAAATGAAATGAATGGATGCGTAATGATGAAGTGATCTAGTAAGCCTAAAATGATGTGTTTGTAAGCAATGTTATGGCATTTCCTTGAATAATCGAACTAAGACAAGAACTTTGGTGGCTGAATTGTGGTTTAAATACTCATGATGATGTATGATTGTGTGTATACAAATGGCGCTAGGTATGTGATGAAAGGTAGGATGATGAAAGACTAATGGCTATGTGGATTGGTTAGTGTCTGATGTTGTCGAACAGGGTGTAGTCTTAAGTTTATAACTTAAGTTGTAGATTTCTAATTGATGAGATGTAAAGTTTTATGTAAACTAGATACAATAAGGTATAATATATTCAAAATTTAGAATTTTCTGTTAAGGCACTTATTTTCAGTAATTTACGGAAGATGCCTAATTTGCTGTGAAAGTGGTGTAGTACTGTTTGTGCAAGGGGGAAAGAAATAGCCATAACTCGAGTTCTAAAAATCGAAACCAAGATCTGTAAAAAACTACATATACAAGAGACCTAGTAATTAAACTTTCAGACCTTGTCCTATCTCCTATGTGATACAGTAGAACCTTTAATATGACTATCAGCAAGGAAGTGAAGTAGAGAAAACGATAGAGATTAAATTACGAAATTTCTATTTGAGTGCCTTTAGAATAAATGCTATATTTCGTATATAGATCATAGAATCTTAAAAATTTATGTTCTTCAATTAATAACCTTAATTGAGTTTTAATTTAAGTGCATATAACTTCTCTTGTGATAGATTCATCTCGAGGTCCACCGTCACCGCCATCACCTGAGCTATTTGAGCTTAGGGATTCTATCTCAATACAGTGAGTGGATTTGATTTTGATTCTTTTTCAATTTTATAAAAAATGTTATTTATATGTTATATTTTGAAATATCAAAGGCGATGGATTTATTGTTGTGGTGGAGACCAGGAGGAGGTCTCCTTGTTTGTGGTTTTGATTTATACTTTGAAATTGTAATTAGATGCAATGTGTGATTTTGTATTGAGGTTTTATACTGTATATTGAGAATGTGATGATGGATTATACTTATGTAATAGTTATGTACATGTATATTTAAAAATTTGGGGTATGACCCCTTATCTCAGAATTTATAGATTCCGGGCATGACCCTACCTCAGAGATTAAAGATACGAACAATGGCCCCTATCTTAGAGCATGTATTATGGCTATGATACCAAAGATTTAGATGTAATACGACTATGATGTGGATATGTGCAAGATTGTTGTTTCTTTTGCAAATTTAAAATTTTTCTTGACTAATGTATCATGTTTTCTAATGAATGTTTTCTACTTTACAATATAGTTTCTAGTACACTCACTTAGTTCTTCTCAGACTCACCCCTTTCACCCTTCAGTTTTGCAGACTTAACCCTGATGAGCTATTTTAGATACTCAGAGACACAAGTTGAGGGGAGGATACACACTGCAGTCATTAGAGTTACGAGTTCATTGTAGTCTTAATAGGGATGATGTATTTGTACAGTTAGTGATGAGTACATAAAAGTGTATGTGTATTAAGAGTTAAATTTATCATTTTACACTTAAAGTATGATTAACTCTC
>JAVXUL010127999.1:0-16072 GCA_035590515.1 Trichilia minutiflora | reverse complement strand
AGTCCACTGGTGTCTTTTGTACTTTTATTTTTACTTCTGAGATTTGGAAGTACTAAACAGAATTGTAATAATTGATGTATCTGATTTTGGGAATGGATTCTCACTGATTTGGATACGATGAATGTTTTATTTTATTTTATTGTGCGTACTACATTTTTCTTGAAGTGTTTGTAACTTTGTTTTATCTATTAGAAGTTTGGGTGTAAGGATAGAAATTTGGAAGTGTGATGTGATGGTTTTGTGTAAAACAGATTTTTATAAGAGTCTTACAGGCCTACAAGTTGTATCCTGTGTTATTGGGTACACCCTGGAGGTTTGTGACGTTGTCACAGATGGGACCCACGGGTCGGGTCGTAACATTAATAATATATAATTTCTCTTGACTAGATCTGTATAAATCGCTTTTGATTAATTATATTACCCTCACCACTCAAAAACAGTTCATCAACTTCAAACTCACCTTTTTATTAGTTTTTGTCTTTCCTAGTTTTCTTCTTCCTAATAATTTTATGTACCTCACAGTTAAAAGAGAGGTCAGTTGGGAAGAAAGACGACTTATAATATCTAAATAAAAAGATAATCAATACAGAGTCCAAGAATGGAAATAATTCAAAATAATAAATAAAAATAAAAAGAAGTTTTGATAATACATAACATAATATGATGAAAGTTAATGAAAAAGATGGTACTAATCGATTAAACTTGATCACTTCTAAAAACAGTTACCTTATTACTAAAAAAAATAGTTATTAATATTTTGTGTCACTCTCAAAAATTATAAATATACAAGTCTCAAAAATAGAGTAATTCTAATAATCAAATTTCACTTTCAAATTCATATATATTCTATTCTCAAATTTCGTTATACTTTCACATATTACTATCGAAAATAGTGCATTTCTAACTATCGTATTTACATTCGAAAATAATTGAATTCTACACTTTAGAATTTACTCTCAATAATAACAATCGAAAAAAAGTATAAAATATAATGAATATAAAACAATTTATTTCAGACTCGAATTCAATATTTATCACTCTTAAATTTATTTTTAATAAGTATTTAAATTATATTTCAAAATTAAAACCATCACTCTGAAAATTGATCACAACCACTTTCAAAAATGATAATTTATTTTTTATGAATTTTGATAAAAAATATAAAAAAGTACATACATTAATAATAAAATAATACAATCTCTCAAAATCAATCACAACTAATTTTGATAGTAACAATTCATTTTTGGACCATTATTTTTGATGAAAAACAAAATAGTATATATATATTTAAAGAGAATTGTCATTTTCGAAATTAATCATAATCAATTTCTTATTTTTCGTCACTCTTAAGATATACACATATTTAAACAAAATCTTCACTATCAAAATTGATCACAACTAATTTCAAAAGTGACGATTCATTTCTAAATATTTTCGATGAAAAATAAAATATTACACACATATATTTAAACAAACCGATAATCTTAAAATTAATCACAACTAATTTTGAGAGTAATGATTTATTTTTAAATATATATTCTTAATTTTTATATAATTTAATTAATACATAATATGTATTACATATTTATTTCATTTCAAATAAGTTATGTTAAGAAAAATAAAATAAAATACAAATAATTAAATTCATTATTTAAGGTTTTACATCATCTTTATTATTGACATGCTAAAAATGATTTTGAGCTTGGTTTAACAAGAAAGTAAAAGTGTATTCAATAATAAAAAAGAGATATAAAAAGTGTGAATATTATAAAAAAAAATTATTTATTTTAAATTATATGATTTGAAAGTAAAATACTTCAAAAAAATTTTAGTTAAATTTGAAAATATTTTTTTAAATTAGATCATTTTTTAAATTATGAATTAAAAGATAATAATTTTTTCAATTTCTCTGAATATTATTATCAAAGTTGTGGTTAATTAGTAGTAAACAAAATTCATTGTCTTTTTTGATTGATTTTAAAAAAATAAAATGTTTATAACTTCTGAATTCTTAATATACTGACATGGTAGAATCTTATTGGTCGAAAAATTACAGCACAAGTCATTCACCATGTGTAACTTCAGTACTGTTTGAACATGGATCATGATGTTATGTGTTGTGTAGACAAAGCAAGGAAGAAAAGAAAATCACAGAGAAAATGTGAAAACAGAAACAAACGGAAAATAAAAAGAAAATAATAGTAGAGCGAAAAGAAAGATGAAGAAATTAGGTGGAGCAGAGAAAAAGAGGGTGAGAAGATCATCATCAGCTGTACAAAACGGCACCAGAGATCCGAACTCCGACACCCCTCCTAGGGTTTGCCTTCTCTCATCGATCTTTTTATGTCCTCAAACGACACATGCCCACATGTCAGTTTGTCTTATTTATTGTTTTACTTCCTGATCTGGGGATTTTTGATCGTATATGTGTTTTTTTAGGTGTTTTTTTGTTTGAGGAATTTGAAATTTTGAATTTTGATTTTGTTTTGTTGTTTTTGGAGGCTTATGATACGTAGAGAGTTCAAAGTTACTATTTTGATCAAAAAATTTTTTGGGTGATAATTAGACATTAAAACAATGTAAAACTGATTAATTTTGTTGAAAATTATTAATGTCAGTATGTTTGGAATATGTGTGTCTGGGTATTGCATTTGGGTTCTTTTTAACTTTTTTTTTTCCAATTTTTAATATTTTTAGCGTTTTGGTTTATGTTAAGGTGATGCAAATACTGATACTCTTTTAATTTGTCCTGAAGAACAAAATATATGAATTTTTCGTATGGAATGAAACGGTTGTTTAGCAATTGACAAATGATTGATGATAGGAAATAACTCGTGGAAAGAAGTAATTTTCTGAATATAGGAAACTCCTTTAGTATTAGATTATGGTAAGCTTAATGTTTGATCTTTTATGGCCTGATGTTAGATTTTTCTCATCTTGTTCCATAGGATGTTTGGAATGTGTTTAATTTTTCTAGAGCTATGTAATTTTTGGTACTCTGCTCTGTTATTTTTCTAGAGCAGGTTTGTCATGAAAAGGGAGAGCAGAAGAGAGAGATTTATTGGCTATAAACACTTGACAATTAGTCAAGAAGTCTCAATTGAAAGTGAAATTCTTGTCTAGCGTTAATTTGTTGCTACTTCTATTATCTATTCTATGATATGATTAAAGGACTCTACAGAAAACCTCCTATTGGAGTTATGTGTCAATGGGATAGAATTATCACTTTTTGTTTATTTCTTTGTTCTTCTCAACTTAATACAACTTAATGGATCACTGATGTCTGTAAAATGAATCTGAATAAGAACGTCCTTGCTGAATTTGTATCCTAATGAAATCCTGTCATTGCCTACTAAGAGTGATCCCTCGAAGGAAATCATTGATTTTTTTAAGCTCTGCCAGTGCCATCTGAGTCTTTTGTTGCTTTTGTCTTTTTGATTTCCCTTGTACATCTCACTTTCAAGTTTTTTTACAATTTTATTTTCCCCATATATTTCTTGAATACGCAAATTGATTTAAGAATACAGTGTTTTAATGCCAATTTTTCAATTGGTGACAAAGTTTGATTTCTTTCTATTTGAAGGAGGAATTGTAGCTTAATTTAATATTGGGCATTTGATGGCTATAAAATTAGCAACTTAAATATCTGGCAGAAGGATAATATCAATAGCAGATTATGGAGACACTATAGCTATGATACTTAATGGAACTTGCTTCTCTCATTTCTAGTTGCTCATTAGGTAGCAGTGAATTTTCATGAGATACATATTTTGAATTGCAAACTTAGGATCACTTATTTATGCATTTGAAAGACCATGACTTGCTTTGCCTTCATGTCTGTAATCTGATGTATTGGTGATCATAGTTTCCCAATTATTTTATTAATACTGTCTTCCATATTGCTTTGTCTAGACTTGATGATGATTTATATCTGGCGAATCTCTTTTCTTTGGCGATGTACTGATGCTGACCAATATATATCTCATATCAGAGCATTATAAACTTGTCCTCTTTTATTATTTTACCGTGCTTTCTGATTTGTTTATGTCTGTATTCTCTCTTGGTAGAAACAAGCTGCCAAAAAGGATGTTTTCCAGTTGTTTGCTGAGAAGGTGAGAGATCATAAGGAGTTGGAGTCTAGGTGGGCTGTCTTACAGGAAACACGAGTGGAATATTTTAGAGGTAAGGATTTTGTAAGCTTTTTGAGAAATCATCAAGAGCTTAAAGAAATACTGGAATCGGATAAGAATTTAGAAACTGAAGAGATTGCGAATGCTCTATTAAGAAAGAATCTTTTGGTGCGATGTGATCGTGTGGTGAAAACTGTCCGTCCGGGGAAAAGAAAGTTGTCTACCTGGCCAGCACATTTAGAAATCTTCCCTGTAAGTCATCCTTTTAACTTTCATGTAAGATTAACTTATTTGAAAATTGTATATTGCTTTTACAAGCAAGTACTTGAGCATTTTTCCTAGTTCAAAAGAAAAAGGAAATAAGGGTGCTTAAGCTACTTGAAGTTCCCATCCTGTATGCTTCTTGATGCTTATTTTTATGTCTTTTTTATTTTTTGGTTTTTCATTTATGTTGTCACTTCATACTAAACTGATTATCTTTCAACTATTTCTTTGTAAGCGCATAATAGATATTGATTTGCTTCTTTAATGAGCAATTTTTTCTTAGAAAACTCTTTTTCTTTGTCCCTATGTAGCCCTGATTAGATGTATTTGTGATCTTCTGTCTCGTTTGCTTTATCTATAATCTATTTATGTAATGTGCTCCTGCATTAAACAAGAAAAATCAGGATATTGGGGATGATAAAGAAAGAGCACTTCACTGAAACAATTAAGTTCTTCTTCTTAAGCACACATGTTCTGGGTGATCTAACTGGTTTTTTAAATAGAATCTTCATTTTCGCCTATTTGTGCTTCTTTCTAATATTGTTTTCTTTGTTCTTAAATTAATACCGGGACTGTTTGCTGCAGGAGCAATTATTTTCGGACAATGATGCCTTTTTTGCTTGGACATTTGTAAAACGGCGACCTCTGTGGCAAACACTTCTATCATTTTTCTGGCCTGTGTTGACTCTTGCAATTTGCCTGTTTCCTGTTTATCCACATCGATGCAAGCTATTAATACTTTATTCTTGTGCTGGTGTCCTGCTACTCATTCTCTCTTTACTAGTGTGTAAGCTCTACTGGCTTATTCTATGGTTTAATTCATTTTATTTTATTTTTTTATATATATACATACTTCCAATCGTATTTGTGTTATTTATTAGCTTTGTTTTGGTTAGCCTTTTTAAACTATAGAAGCCAAAAGAATCCATTTTTCGGTAAAGAAATCATGGATACTTCGATATAGCGTTTTATATCACTCTTTTTATCACGGATATGTTGATTGCTATCTAGCGTTTTACATTACTCTTCTCAGCATTTGTTTTGTATTCTTTGGCGTTTGATTGTTATAACTATGTTTACACGTAATCATAATCAATATATTGCCATGTGTTCATTCATTTTTATCTCTGGTCTTAAATTTGCAGTGAGAGCTGCAATGTTTGGTGTGATATGGATTATTGTTGGAAAGCGTGTTTGGCTCTTCCCTAACATCCTTGCTGAGGAAGCAACACTAAGTGAGTTATTCCGGTTTTGGCCAAAGAAAGATGAAGAGGAAAGGCCAAAGTGGACAGCGAGACTTTTCTATGCTGTCGTAGCTGTACTGGTCATATTGTTGCTGAGGCACCATGCCCCTGACGAGGCTGCTAGAGCCAGGTTAGCCCTTTGCTCCACTAATTTTGCATTAATAAACAATGCTGTTTAACATGTGTAGCCGTTTAAGTTTCTCAAAAGAAAAAAACTGGGCGGGAAAATCTTGGTTATGGTTGGCTGGATCTTTTATTCTCATTCTTTTGTTCTTTTTCCAACAGATGATTAGCTAACTGATGGTGGTAAAATCGTCATGCTCAAATTAATTGATTGTTGTGTTTTTTCACTTATAATCTTTTTAACGGGGACCATGTAGGGGGATTCGTGAACTGTTGCAGTATCATTCATCATGCAGTCCTCTATGTGTTTTAGATGTCTATATCTATTTTAATTCATGCGGTGCTCTGAGATCAGATCTAATCTTGCAGGTATCAAAAGCGGATGTCTAACATAATCGATGATGTTCTCGAATGGTCCCCAAGGTTGGCTTTGTCTGGGATGATGGAGAAGCCGCAAAATGTGTCGAATGCCACAGAGGCCAACAACAATTTTACTGATGGAACCAAAACAAATTCAGAGAACATAGTTACTCCGGATATTGGTGCAGAAACTGGAGACGTAGAAGATAGTGATCAACATCAACATCACGGCAGTATATGATAAACCTTAAATCATTGGCGGACATGATGTTGTTATCTTTTTATTTTATTTTGTTTTTCCATGTTTTTGCCTTATTATATTTTGAGTGGAAAACGGTCTACTATGACAATAAATGATGCGGCAGTTGGGTTTTAAAATTTCCCGGTTAGCAGAATTGATGAAAATAGATTACTAACTCTTAAATTGGTTAGTTATTGGTATTCTATCAGATTTTCAAATTTCAGTTCTATTCTTTGTGCCTATCTTCTGTTAAACTGGTCAAAGAAAATGAAAAGGAAGCAGCTACAATTAGAAAAGTTGATAAATAAAGAGAAATTTTTGCTCATAGGTGCGACACCAGTATGCCCTTGAGCAACGCAAATTGCATTGTAGACTAGCTTCACCATTGAGCTGGAGAGAGACAATTGTAACATGGATTCAAACACGTATTTTAAATATGATAATATGCATACTGAAATCTTGAAAGTTCCACTGTTTCAGTCAACTTCTTTGCCAAATTACCAGTTCCAAGTTTTTCTTCCACAGAGACTAATTCCTACTCGATAGTTTATCCAACATTTTCTGTACATAGAAACAAGGGAAGAATGATCCCACAAGGGAATTCATTGATTCTTCCCCATTCATCCCACAATCCATGCAAAAAAGAACAAAGCCAAGAATGATTTGCCGCCTGGCAATGAATTTGCCATGACCAGTCACAAGAAAACCAAGAAACTATCCTTCTATATGTCTTCAGTCAGTTTAAATCCTTTGTATCAGAAACTACCTTGCTGGCAGTGTTCACTGCATTGCGAGAGGCCTTTGGGATGACTGATTCGAAGATATGCTTCCCCACTGCTGGCCTGAACACTCTCCATCTTCCCCACTATGGCCCAAGCGTGAAGGATGTGACGGTGCCTGCAAGCCACTGTGATTCTGATAAAAACCACTTCCATTTACATGATTGCGAGCTTCATGCGTGTTTTGTGCTTGTGAACCCCGTGCATCTTGTTGAGTATCCGACGAATTCCAGGTTCGGGCTGAATTAGATGGTAAGGGTTCAGATCCTGACGAACTGCCAGACTGAGAAGAATGAATTGGTTCTGAACCTCTGCTTTTCTGTTCACCACTACCCTTGGAATTATCCTTATCACTTTTCTTGGCAAAGCGACCTCCAGTGCCCCTTGGTCTTCTCATAGCATGCCGGTGCCGAGACTCGTGAAGATATGGCTGTAGAATGTGAAAATGAAACAATTTATCATTTTACAAAGTAAAACTATCTCACAATGAGAAGTCAATTCACTAAATGCTACTCCATTTTATCTCCTGTAAAAGCGCATGTGAGGGAGTATATTGAAAATAAAAAATGGGAAATTTTTATATTTACCTTTCTCACTTTTATCAGCTTCTTTTCCAACTCTGCTTTAGCACGTGCCTGTCTACGCCTCAGAATCCCCATGTATTGTTTGGCATTCACATAAACTGGTTCTTGTGCCATCTCAAGGGGCAAAGGCATTCTAGCATGAGGCATTCCAACAAATTGAGGATAACCCTGATCATTGCAAGGATGTATATGACAGAGTACAATTATTGACAATCAAAAAAATAGAGGGAAAAAAAACAAAACGTTATAACTAAATTCTTGTTCATCAACAAATTCTAAAACATCTATTCAGAAAAGGGAAGGACAGAACAGAGATTCTAAATCCATGTTAATAAGAGGAGAAAAGGAAAATTAATCCTCAGAACAAGTACTGGAAATGGAAAGAATGCAATTGTCATTCCTGACCCAAAGCACAACTCCAGTTTAAAGAACCGCTTGCAGGGTTAAATTTAGCTTTAAATCATGTTGTTTGCATAACTTAGAAGATTTATCAAAACAAATAGTCCAAAAATTTAACAGACCAGACATTTGAAAACTTTTTTGACTCAAAGAATGCATGATGGAAATTACACAAATACCTGTAAATTCTAGCTAAAACTACAATTCAATTAGCAAGATTAAGCATACACAATTTTCAACTTCCAAAGAATATTAAAATGCATTTTCAAACCAACAATTTTTGTTACAAAAGAAACAAACATATAAAGGTCATTAATGTACATCTGCTAAGATTTTCAGCTAGCAAGACTTTCACATACCAGAGATTGATGTCCATAAGTTGCCATCATCCCACAGTAATATGGATCTTGATATGGATTTGATTCACAAGCCTGCCAAAAAGCAGCAAGAAAACTAGGAGTCCCTTCTGTTCCAATCGTAAGTACTAGCTCTCTAATTTTACATAATGATGTTGAGTCTCAATCAATAATCAGTACGTAAAAATTTTATTAAACAACAAGAAAGAAAGGCACTTACAATTGAGTGACCAACAAGTTCAAGCTGTGGAGGCTGTGTGAAGCATTCATCACGCATTGTTGGTATAGCTGGTGCACCTTTCTGTGAATTTTTTTTCTCTTGTCCACAATTTCCAGCTGAAACGTTAAACAAGATTTCAACTAGTATCATAGCCAATAATTTTTATGTTTTCACTACGACAAAAGCCATTACAACTGGGACCAGAACATAAAGTACCCAATTGGAATAGATATGTATAATTCCTCTTAATACATTATCTTGCTTCTAGCAAATTCAAAAGCTAGGGTGATTCAGACAAGCTTAGTAGAAAAATTAAACAAAAATGAAAAGTGATCAGACAGATAAAGACAAACACATAATGCTCACTCGGGTCAACAGCTTCTTGGGGTTAAAAATACAGCAAATAAGACTGAACTTGTGGTGTGGAAGTAGGAAAGAATGTGGAAAAGAAATAAATCAGCTAGCATCAGGTGGTAGTTTCTAAAATCATTCAGTAGAATTTAAAGCATCAAAACTAAGAAGGAAGCATCTCGTATCCAAAGAGAACACAAAGCACTTAAAGGTCAAGAAATATTCTCTCCAAATTTCTTCCAAACACAAAATCTCAATGCCTCAGCTGTAACCTCATGCATCTCCTCAAACATACTGCAGTGATGGCTCAGAAAATCTTCTCTAAACACAACATCTTGAATGAATTATTACATCACTTTTCATAGCCTATCAAGGAAGGTTACTTGGTGGTTTAGTACTTCTGAGCCAAGTAAGTCAGCTAATTTGATGACAAGCAGCTCATAGATAAACAGCTTTTATCCATAAGTATATCGCATATGTCCTCAGTGTGACAGCACCTTACAAACATTAAATAAGGTATTTATTGAGCACCTTACATATCTCTTCCTGCACACACGATTCAGAAAACTGACAATCATGTCCAAGGGAGTTTCTTGGAGCAACTCAATGTAAGACAGAATAAATTTATGGGGCAATTTCAAGGAAAACTAATTCATTATCCAGTGTTCATTGTCACAGCATTACTTAAATGGAACAATATAGATGGGGTACACTCTGACCAATGGTGATTTATGATCCTATTTAAGAATTCAAAATTGCAACCAACAACTATGTGGGTTATTTTGAAATTTTGTGAGTGATGCTAACACAGTTTATTGATGATCAGGAAAGTTTATGGTGCGTGACACTAACAAAGTTTGTTGTGAGTGGTGCTAAGAATACAATAAGATGCGCAATGCTTTCTGTTGAAACATAAGGAAAGGGAAAACTTAAGATTTATAACAAAACAAATAGAATCTCTATAAATTCACAAATCTATGTGGTTCTAGTCATATTCATTCTGGAAGTACAGTGCATCAACAGATCTGCATTCTGTCAACATGAAAGATTCAAATTGCAAACTCAACAGTTGTGTATTTCACATGGTATGAGAGATAACATGCTAAAATGAATACAAAAGTTTTATTACATTTTCTTTCAAGCAGCAACTTACACCATTAGTAGTTGCTATTGACACAATAATTTATTTCAACTACCTGACTGTGAAGATGCAGTAGCTTGTGATTCTTTGTTAGCATCACCACCTTCCTCATTCACTCCATCGTTAGACATGGATTGATCATCATTTGACTCTGAACCATTTGGGCACTCCAATGAAGAACAATTAGATACATTTCCCCCAGCCACTGCTGGTGAGATACTATTATATCCAACACCTCGCCACCAAGGTTGTTCAGAATAAACTGTGGCTCGTGGAATGGAATGTGGATCTGATTCCAACTGATTTGAACTTTCAGGCTTAGACCTCATTCCTTCAAACTCCCTTCAGACACCAGCCAATCACTTATTCCTTGATCAAAATACAAGCACATGAGTTCCAAGTCACCAAACTGTATAGAACAAAGCATGCGATAGATAAATGGTCACACGTAAACAACTCTAAATTAGGAATCATGTTTACAAAAATATATAGTCTGCCCATTACCCTCTTCTTTTCTGCTAAGATGATGACTACAATGGGGATAAACAGAGACTACCGTTCAAAAGACAACAAGAAAGCCCTTCTTTTTAAAGACAGAAAAGTTACATATACCATATACTTATCGGCTACACAAAACTCCTTCATCACAAAATAACCCAAAAAATACTAATTAAGCTCCCTTTAATTGTTGAAATATGTAATAAATTGAACAACTATAATAGTAAGGTAGCTTTCTTAGAACCCATGGAGAATAATAAAAATATCATGCAAGATTACGTTATTCCACTTCTTGTTTGAGAATTTTTGACCAAATCTTTCAACAATCAACACCATCAATTGTTCTTAATTTCTTTCTTCTCAAACCAAATAAAGGGAGCGAAGTTGCATCAGAAAACCTAATTCACAACTTAACAAAATAAACTCAACATTTTCAATTTTTGTTTCTTATTTTGTTCCTGTTAAACACTTTTACTAAGTCACATACTCACATCGAACTCAGCAATAAAAGATTCTCAACTTTCTCGCATTTTCTGAAACAGAATTCAATCAACATAACCCATAACTAAACACAAACCAAAACCCAATTCCCAAAAATTTCGAAACCAACATCATAACACAACATGCAAAGCATCAATCTCAAACAATCTATCACAACCGACACAGTAAATAATTAAAAAATAGGAAAAAAAATCAAAGAAATCAAAATTGAAAAAGGCACTTACCTCTTATCAATTCAGAAGAATCGGAAACGACAACGAAAAGAAAAAGTTTTAGGCTTGAAAGCCCATGCCGGAGAGAAATAGGTAGACCGAGAGAGAAATGGAAAACGAAAAGTCAATCTCGTTTTTCTTTCACGATTATCTGACTAACAATTATTATTATTAAATTTTTTTAATTGTAATTATTATTATTTATCTGCATATTATTGTAATTATTTAGAAGAGTTTTGGTTTTGGTTTTGTGCATTTGAACTTCCTGGTCCTGGAGGAGGAGCTGGGCTATGATTTCGTCACTCGGTGTCTGTGTCCTCGTGGGTTCCTGGGAAGGATATTCCGAAACGTGGATGGTCAGATTTGGATACGTGCTTGTCCGGTTTTTTGTGTTTTTTATTTTAAATATTAATAGTAATAGTGAGAAAAAATATTTATTTATATTGAAAAGAAATTATGTAAAACCAAGTTTATGTAATTAACAGTTTTATTAATAAAAATTTTATTAATGGGTATTTTTATAAATTCTATTAAAATTTTTATATTTATTATTTATAATAATTTTTAATATTTAATATAATAATTCATACATAAAATTTTTTAATATATTAAAATTAAAAAAATATTACTTATAAAATATAAAAATTTTAAGAAGTGATTTAAGATAAGTTTTATTATTATTTTTATTAAATATTTAATAAAAATAAATAATTAATATTAGAAAAAAGGAAAGAAAAAACCTTAAAATCTTTAATTAATTATAAGGTTTATAGAAAGAGACATTCGTTGACGTCGAGAACTGGCAAAAGCAGGTTACCGGTTGTTTTTAGCGTGAATCCAAGTTGGTCCAGCCAGGTGTACACTGTAGGTGACGTTATCATAAAACTGGAACCTGTACGTGAAAAATATAAATAAATAAAAATTGGTGTCTCACGTGACACGTAGTTGACGGGCAAAATAAGGGGAATGCGTGGCTCAAAAGTGGGGTCCACGACATTAATGCTATGACAGAAGATCATGAACCACGTGTCCCCCCTTAGTTTATTAGTTTTAACATTTAATTTTGTGGACCCAGAAATTATGAGACTACCTATAGGTGAAACAAGTCAAATGACAGCCAATAATTTTGTGGTACGAACTTCAAAGTCAAATGAGGTAATTGATGACGTTTCATTTTATCAGAGACAGTTGTGTATGGTCGGCACTGTATTTGTAAAATAGTAATTTTAAAATTATAATTACTGTAAAATAAAAATTTTAATTGTCAAATATTTATTTAAATTTTTGTCCAATGCAAAGGTGGTAATTATGGGCCAAGTCAAGTCATTGGGCTATCCTATACCCACTTTGGGAAAATAGTAAACCCATTAGTAGCAAAAAGGCCCATACATATAAATGTATGGCCCCATAAATTTTTCGCAAAGCTCCACGTGTTAGGGTTTATTAACTTTCTAATTGAGGTCGGAATTTAGATTAACAACTTCATTGAATAAAAATAATGCATATATTTATTGCAAAAGTTATCAATTATGTTAACCATTAGTATAGATTAATAAAAAAAATTCTTAATATTGATATATTTAAAAGTATAATTAAGATTAAAGTGATGTAATTAATTTTTAATATTATGATAATATAATTGAGGGTTAGTTTATCAAAAGCTTTAACTCGGGTTGTCCATATACTTTCAAAATGGAATCGACTGAAAACATTTAAACATATATTTGTTACAAACATAATATTAACCTTATCGACAAACCCAAAAAAAGTAAATGCATATACATGTCTTAAAGGTATGATATTGAAAGTTTGATCAATGGGAATATTATTAATTCAAAGATATTAAAGTAGCAAGCATCAGATCGATTGAATATTGAATAATCCTGAAGAAGCAGTCTAAAGATGTACAGAAATTAATTGCTTTTATAAAACATAAACTAGAGTCTAGATGGAGACAACTTGTTAAAATAAACATATGGAATGGAAGGAAGGATTACTTCGGCTAGATTCTATCTTTGGTTTGCTTTGCTTTCGCATTTCGCTTTGCTTTGCTTTGTTTTGCTTTGCTTTGTTTATGGCCATGCATGCATGTGGGTGTGGCCAAAGCAAAGGTTTTGGACAAAAAATTAAAGCTGTCAAATATTTTTCCTGAGAAATCTTTTGTATTGGGGTCTCATAATTGATCAACTTCTTGATGATGAACCATCAAATCTTTATTTTATTTCACAGTAAAAAGCAAAGAATATTGGTACGAGATCTCTGGTTTTCGAAGGGAAAAAGAACTTCTGTTGTACAATATCATCTTGGATTCTTGTTTATTCTTAAAGGTTTCCATTGTTATATACCAGCAGAGAGAGAAAGTGAGAGAGAGAGACGGAGAGAGGCTTTTTTCATTACCTTCTTAATGGAGAATGTTGTGGCAAAGTAAAAAATAATTTAAAGCATGCAAGCTCGAGTGGTTATTTACATTTATTGCTTTCTATTCAATAAAAAAGCATTAGGGTTTAGAATAATAATCCTATTTTGTAGTGCTAGACTATCATTTTATGATATTTAAGTTGTTGAAATTTTATAAATTATTAAAATTTTGAGCATATATTATAAAATTTTTCGTTATATTTCTCAATTTATGCATTATATTTTAATATTTTTTTAAAAAAAATTAAAACATAACTCATAATTTGAAAAACTTAACCAAAAATTTAGAGAATGTAACAAAAAATTTGATGGACTAAGGTATTATATTATAGCCTATAATTTATAATTATTGTATTTTCTTGATTGTTAACTTAGTTAAAATTTTAGATCAAATAATAACTTTCACTAAGACACTTTCATGTGACTTTCGCTAGTATTTACTTTTGTTTCCTATTTTCGGTTTGTTTGTTTTTTCAATTTCAAAATTTAAAAAAAAAAGTAAAATAAGGGTATTGTAATAATTTGGAATATTCAAAAAAATGTAGGAAAAAAAAATCTGAGTATATACTGGTACCCTAGCCAAGAGGATATCCTGCTTTTCTAATTGTAAAACTAAGGAAAACAAAGTTAAAACCTTTATACAGTATAT
The DNA here is from genome assembly GCA_035590515.1 of Trichilia minutiflora. Classification (NCBI taxonomy): domain Eukaryota; kingdom Viridiplantae; phylum Streptophyta; class Magnoliopsida; order Sapindales; family Meliaceae; genus Trichilia; species Trichilia minutiflora. Next base: position 1,602 of record JAVXUL010127999.1, on the reverse strand, counting down.
ATAAAATGAGAAGAAAAATACGTTCAATCAAAGCATAACTTTAGTTCTAAATTATTACTTTAATTTTTAGCCTTTTTCAAATTAAATCAAAGACCAATTAAATGGATATTTAGAATATCCTTCACACGTAATAGAATTGAGATGTTAATTACATTAATATTAATATTCTTAATCTTGATTAATTATATCTAAAACCCAGAAAAGCAAAAATGTTAAAGAAAAAGAAAAAAGGATCTTAGATTATGCTAGCTTTTGATTGGATCTTTGCTTTTGAATATCAAATTTATTAAATATTTAATACATGGTTTTACATTATTTAATTTCATCCAAATAAAATTGATGTAATGTTGAATTAAACTTTGATTCCTCTTTAAATATATACGTTAATTTTCGATTAGTTAAAAATTCAAAAAAAACATTTTAAACCACATAAATGAGATACATGAGTACAAATTCATTAATAATTAAATAAATTACTTAATATATTTTTAAAAAATAAAATTGCTAATTTTATGCATGATTTCCATCCATTCAATCAACTTTTTAGCATATTCTTATGAAATTAATCCATGCAAAAAAGTTAAAAATATATGAAGAATAAAATTATTTGTAGTCACTTTTCTTTTTGCAACTTTTACCAAGTGTTTGCTCACATAATTGGAGATGAAGAGAATGCCTTTAAGGTGAACGCCCAGTAACAGGAGTTCTCAGCCCACCTCGAAGGAGATTCTGTTGCCTTCAAATCAAACACAATGGAGCCACTTCTCTTATACCAAAACATAGGATCCTTCTTAATCAAATCTTTTTAATTTCAACCATAACAAAAAAAATATCATACCCTATTCAGTTTCCATATCGATTTTTTATTTAATGTTTAGTACATAATTTATTTATTTTTCTTTTTATGCATATTTGCATCTTGAATTAATGACTAAAATGAAATTGTTTGATGATAATTATAGGTATTTAAAAATATAAATAAAGAATGTTTTAAATATTAAAAATTTGACAATGATTCGTATTTAAAAAGATGCAGGGTATTATAAAAATAAGTTATAATTTTTTTTAACTCAATCTGAGCACGATGTAAATTTAATGTTGTGCACAAAATAGGGATTAAACAAAAATAAATAGATAACGATAAAAGATTAGTAAACTAATGGATGAAAATTATTATCAAATTTACGTGAAAAAAATATTTATGGTGTGCAAAATAAAAATTATATGTTAAATCACATATCAAATATGGATTATTACATCCGATTGGGTGGTCGCGATGGTAAAATTTTAGGATGCTGTGGTTTACGTTCTGAATTTGAATCGTCATTATATATATTCTGATTGACGCATTAAGGTGGAGGTTCTAGTTTATTCTTATGTTTGGTATCATTATGGGTGATTCCTACACGTACGTCTAGTAATTAAAAATAAGATCATATAATTTATGATCACGAGCTTTACGAGAGTAGGTACGTATCCCTATATATAATTGGACGTCGTAATGATAACTAAGTATGTAATAATGATTGAATATGAAAAATTCTGACTTTTATATATATATATATATATATATATATATAATTAATTTAATACTTAAAATAT